>JAAGAY010139057.1:0-35433 GCA_011801015.1 Ardeotis arabs
CTCATTATCCTGCTGTTTTTAGTAATAAATGAATAGTTTTCCCAAGTCGAGTCTGTTTTTGCCCGTGACGGTAACTTTAAGGGTTTCTCCCTGTCCTTATCTCAAACCTCGAGCCGTTTTTCTTCTATTATCTCCCCCTGTTCTCTCGGAGGGTGGGGGGAGTGAGAGAGAGACTGCGTAGTCTGGTCCCGATCCGGGCTGAACTACGACACACCAAAAATTAACATTTCTAACTAAGTGTTAAAAAAATAGCATAATTTCAAAGAGATTATAAAGCTTGTTCTTCTCTCTCTGATTACTGAACTCTTACATCTGTCACCAATAAAAAAGAACTTAGAGAAAACATCTAGCCGTCAGTGATGATTTTACACTGTAGATCCTCTGTAAGACTTACAACCTCATTATTGCCAAGTCCATTCATCACAATTATTTTAATTACAAATATTAACAAATGAATTTAAAATTATTAACCATTAACTTTACAATGTTAATTAGGAAGCTTTAAATACAAACAGACGTAATTTTTAGGAAGTAAATTTCTGGAATTAAAATCCTAACCCTTCTACAAATGTTTTAGCTTTCATAGAAGAGATGCATTCTTACAGGATGTGAATAGATTATCGCTCTTAAGAATTAGGTATTTACACCTGAGGAGTTCTTAAGTGCATTTAATTCCGTGGCAACTCTGGATATACATGAAAAAGTAAATTGCCCTTTCTTTGCCCCCTGTGCACCACTTCTGCTGCATTTATATAATGATGAGTAAGATGAATTGATGGCTTTGGTATGGGAGTAGTTTACACATAGAGCTCACATTCCCCCTTCTCCCATTCCATACCATAATTTCAACCTTGATGACATAATTCTCTTTTAGCCTTCCCTAGATGTATTTTCACTGGGATTTTTTGACACTATTAATTATACTTTATGTCTTTTCTAGATCTGGCATGTTTTTAATCTTTTTCAAGAAGCAAATACAAAGCTACTCACTGAAATGTTAATATCTTTTTACCTAACATTCTCTAAAAAAGTCAGCAATGTGTTGGGAACTTTGCAGTGGAAATGTCATTGGAGACATAATATTGTGAGCAAATTTATTTCTTCACAAGGTAAGTCATATAGATCACCACAAATCACGTATTGCTTCTCCATGCCTTCAGTCTATATTTAAATATATGATTCTCTGGTAAGCCTCACTAGCAGAGAAAAGGCTAATAAGTAGATCTGACATTTTTCAGGGAATCTTAACTATCTGGATTCATATCTCAAACTAGCTAGCCAGAACAACTCTGTTTTGATGGTTTCATTCAGTTTCTCTAGTAATCTGTTTTGGGGTTTTTTTTGTGATATGGGTGACTGAAGTACTGCTATTTCATTTGCCTTATAAATCATGGTCTGGTGGAGAGACTCTGATTTTCTGTAAGACAATATGGCTTCATTCAGACATCACTCCTTGTTTTACTTATTGATACTTGAACAAAAAAAAACAAAAAACAAATCTTCCTGAAAATTAATTCACATTGCTCATGATACTGCAGATCTTGTAATAAACAAGTTGCCCTTCAAATGCTGAAGGCTTCCTCATTACAATCTAAAATCACTTTTCCCTCCCTCTCTTAACCAAGACCCAAACTAAATCATAATACTTCAATTGCTGTGGTTAATAGTCCTCTGAATAAAAAAAGTGGTGTACAATCCCCCAACATAATTTCCTTTTCTGTGTTTGTGTGATACAGTAGTTAGGGTGGGGCAGTTAATATAAGTATAAAACAATAGTTTTCTACAAGTGGGAAAAAATTAGCTGTTTCCGTTTGACCCTTCTTGTCTGGAAATTATTTCATACTATTAAGACAAAAAAAAAAAAAACAACCCCAAAAAACAAGCCACCAATACCCCAAATATCAAAATGTAAACAAGCCCTCCTCCCCATCTTAATTTTAAACAATTTCATAATTGCTAGCTGACAGCTTCTGCTGAAAAATCAGTGAGGACTCTTTGTCTTTACCCTATTTTTTAATAGAAACTAGATACCTTTGCAATTATCCAAAGACTTAACCACCTGGAGGCACCTTTACATTTGTGAGTGCATTTATTCCAGTGTAAAACTTGACTTGAAACTTAAAGTTCTGCTCCTGCCTTTGGCACCTGGCAGCTTGAAATCTTTCTGATCTCTAAACCCCACTGAGAACCGAAAAGTAGGAATTCCTCAAACTACCTCACTTGAAGGAATCAATCCAGCAAGTGTCACAAGGTGACACATACCTTATGTATTGTGGTCACACTCCAGAGACTGCTAACTCACCTCTGAAAGATAAGTGAGAAATGTATTTCTATGGGGTCCTGAAATACAGAGATGTAAACCTCAAGTTTAAATCTTGCATCTAGGTGATTCTCTCCATTTATGAAGGAAAGAGTTCTGTGAGGAAAATTGGCAACATAAACCAGCTTTTGTTAAAATGTTATTTCATATTTTGTTCCATACATAATTTTGAATGCTTTATAAGAGTATTTATTAAATGCTTACTGTGGCAAGAAAATATATTGTATTATTTCTGCTAAGAGGATGGGAACTGTGAACAGCTGCTTCTTAGGTAGCTGTGTGCAGGAACACCAGGTAGAACTCTAACTTTCTGAAACACTCTGAAAATACTGGATTCTAGCTTTTGATAGAGAAAAAGAAAATTAAAAGAAAAAAAAAAAGGCTGTTTACTTTGATTCAATATCATTTACCTCTATTACACAGAAGCCCTTGATGTGCTTTAACCTGATGAATGCTTCATAATAGAGTTAAAATGTTGTCAGGTGTAATTATCATTCTTGAATGGGAACAAATGAGGCAATAACTGTTTCAGGTACAACAGAAATGGATTCGTTCAGTGAAGAGAATCTTCTGGATATATAAAAAAAAAATCAATATGTAGCTTTAGAAATTCTAACCAATATTTAAGAAATCACAAATAAGTAAGGGCTCTTATTGATTACTTACCCAGATTATTCAATACCACTGACTTTAAATGGTATCAAAATTAGTATTTTTTTTTTTTTTTTTTTTTTAGATTTGGGAAAAAATAATCCCTTCATGCTCTGAACTACAGCTGAAAAGATTCCTCTCTGCAGCAGAGTTAGAAGCACAGGCTCTATATGATGAGTTCAGCTCAATTATGCTATAACTGAGTGAAGTCTGCAATGTGGACAAGACCTGTGTGGGATATTCAGCAGTTCAAGGACTGAACTTTCCAATTTACTGAAGATAATGAAATGTGTCATAATCATTCTCACTGCAAATGCTCATGTGGAGAGGATATTTCACTGATGACAAACATATGGACAGACAAAGGGAGCAGGTGTGAAATTGACTTAGTTAAAGCAGAGCTTTGAATCTAGGCTAACTTCCCTTTGATATGTCAAATTAGTTTCAATTCTGCCCTAAAAAATCACACGGTACTTAGGTCACTAACAGTCATCATAATCATGCTTAGCACTTGCATAGGATTTTATGTTTTCAAAGCCTTGTACAAATTTGCATTTCTTATTTGTATGTGGTCTTGCAATTCATGCACAAGACAAACATTGAAACTGTACACTTTTCAGAGTGACAGGGCTTCATTTATTTATAATTTTTGGATGAGAAGAAAGAGTAAGGAGTGGGTAAGAAGGAAAGCTTGGTTTCAGATGTGAGCTGCTGGTCCCTGCTGTTGTCTATCAGCTCAGCTGCAGCAAGAGCAGGAGTTTCTGCCGTTAATACTTTTCTCCTTTTAGTAATACTCTTCTCCTTTTAGGGGTGAATTAGGAGGAGACACTGGTTCCTAACTCATCTTCCTACTAATCCTAGCATACATCCCCGTAGAGAAGAGAAAGATATGTTAGGTGGCATAATTCTAATTACAGAGTTGAACAGGGAACACAAGAAGCTTAGATGTCGAATATAGAAAACAAAATCTTGAACAGGCTAAAAGAGCAAACTGGGACATAGGATCCAACTCAAACATTCAAGAACTTTGAGCCAAATTAGTTCTGCAATTGCACAAAGAAACTAGAATGTTGGTTGTCTGTTCATTGCAATGAGACATGGTTATATCAGGCAGCAGCAACACAAACAGTGGACAGGTCTCTGTTCTTCTGCTCAGCAGAGGGGACCCCATCTGCAAGGGCAGTGGGGATAGCTGGTAGCCTGGGGGCTAGCTATGCTGCAGTTGATTGTACTGCCAGCAACAGCAGGTGAGGCACTGAACTCACCTGTGGTTTCTACACAGGAGTATTTGTACAGTTGCCTTTGAACTGACTCCAGGAATATCTCCCCTAGGAAGGTTAGATTGAATGGTAAAGTTGCTTTTACTCCCACCTTGCCCAAGGAGGCCATAGTGCGCAGCCATAGAGTGTTCCTGTGTCTGCCTTTAAACCCCTTTGAGCACCACCTCCCCTACATCATGGGCTCCTCTGCTGCTCTCATTGTCATGATTCTTGGAGAGAATTAGGTATAGCAGTGACCTTTCATTTGTTTTTTTTTTGTAAATTCCTATGGACAGAAAAATCCTCTTCTACCTGTACCATATGGGTGACACCTCTATAGTAACTGCATAACATATCACAACTGAACTAAGTGCAGAATGCCTCACATCTTTGACATAGAATACAACTGCTAAATATTAATGGAATAAACTAAGAGACAAAAATTGCTTTAGATTGGAGACATGTTCCAAAAATAATAACATATAGCACAATCCTCAAGACACTTTGGTAGTGTTCAGTCTTTTAAAAAATGCATTAGGGAATGTCATACAGTAAAGTTTATCATTACTCTTGATCTCATAAATCAAGCAATCTCTGTCAGAAACTCTGTATAGTGTCCACATCTAGTACAGGGGGTTTTACAAAGTATTAGAGGTGGTTTAAGCAAATTATTTTCAAAAAAGTGAAGAAGTTTCATAAATGACAGCTAAATGAATGGCACTAAAATGTGTTAATTATTTTTCTTGTTTTTCATAAAAGCCATAAATGATACTATCTGTTGACTATTGGCGACAGTTTGCCAAAACAAACAAACTAAGGAAAATCCAGAAAATACCATTTTGGCCACACCCCATAATGTTTTCTCAAGTGATAGAATCAAAGTCACTTCAGCATCTCATTCTATATCCGTCTTTATTTAAAGATGGACTTCTATACTGGAAAAGTACTTTTATAGCCAAAGTAGTTAAAATTAATCTACAGTGTGTTTTGAGCCTAGGGCAGAGACTAGCAGTTAAGAATCACAGACCTGCAAGGACAAACCAGGTGCTTTTTCAATGCATTGCTCTCCTTCCCCTTCTCTAAGTCACTCAGTGTGTTACTCACAAGAAGCCTATCACAGATTTGACTCCTAATAACTGACTTAAAAATCACACACCATTCACAAGAATCCTGAATATCTTTCCTTATTTTACTATAGTAGATGGTGTTTCGAGTTGTTTTTCTCTGGAAGTTTTAAATATGTATGTGAAACAAAGGGGTGAGGGGAGGAGGTGGGGGAGGGAAAGGAGTGATGAAAGTTCAGTTTAACCTAGGGAATAATGAGGTTATATGAAAATACAAGTGCTGTTGTGTATTCCTGTGTTCTTATGTGTTGCTCAAAATAGTGCTTCTCATCATAATATTTCAAAATAAAAACATAATAAAGAAGCAAAGAGCAATATAATAAAGAAGCAAGGACCTTGAAATATTGAGTTAAACCAACCAGAGCAAAATCCAATCAATTGAAGGCCTTGAGGTAACTTGCATCTATAATATACTGTATGTGCAAGAAAACGCTATGTTGCCGAAGTTTCTTTCCCCTTTAGAATGATTCTGCTATTGTGATTTATTTGTTTTTCCTAATATTTCTCTAGGCAATGATATCAGTGGTATATTTTTTTCTCAGATAAGTTAATTCATTTCAGATTTTACCCTAGAGGTCTTTAAGGAATCTCATGAATATATCAGAAAGAGCCTCTGGAGAAAAATCAAACCCTGCGTTTTGAGAAATGACAAAAAATTCCTGCACAGATTTCAGTTATGAAAATCAGAAAAGTCCAGTTGAAATCAATTTCATCATCCAAGTTCTGCTTTATTTCTGCTTTTTTTTTTTCCATCTGTAAAGCCTATTCTTTTTTCTGTTCAGCTATGAATTAAGGCCAGTACAATTTTCCAAGGTTTTGTTTTTCAGCCTTCTGTAATGTCTTTTCGAGCATCTATAAAAAAAGACAAAATAATAATGTTGGAGGAAGTAATAGGAATAGGAAATACAACCTGTCTCCACAAACCCAACACCGTATATTTGTTTTAAAACTGTATTTCAGTCTCTACTTTTAGCAAATAAACAAGGAGATGAGCTAAAATTGATAGAGGTTATTTCAGGACAGAAGAATTTTTATACTAGCAAAAAATTCCAATAGGCATTGTACCAGAGTTATTCTTTACTGTCTTGAAGAGAACTCAGACATGCAGCTGTATGTCAGACAAGGATTTCCTTCATGATGAGTAGCCAGAATCCTCTGTAGCAGCTAAAGGGACTTATGAAGGGAATGAACAAATCTATTTGGATAAAAAGATGACAGATTTTTATCTTTAAATTCACTTTTACTTTCTGTTAGAAACCTAATAACTATATTCTCTAAAAAAATAAAATAAAAAAAAAAGTAAAACCAAAACCAAATGCTGAAAGTTTTTGAGGATTTTTTTCTTTTCTTTTCTTTTCTTTTCTTTTCTTTTCTTTTCTTTTCTTTTCTTTTCTTTTCTTTTCTTTTCTTTTCTTTTCTTTTTTCTTTTTTCTTCTGATGGGCTGCATCAAAATATCATTCAAGGATATTTTTTTCCCATATTCAAGATTAGACACTCACAGAGAGTTAAGCATTAGCTTTTTTTCTAAGAAAAAGTATAAAATTTTCTTTCTGATGGTTCATCTGTGTCCATTCTTAAGGACTACGTAAGGCCATCTAAAAGGTCTGGGATAGAGCTTTTTGGAATCAATGGGAAAATTCCAGTTCTCCTTAGTTTTGTGTCATGTCCTAAGATAAGAAGGACCACTGAGCAGACAGTCTGATAATTTCTGTAATTTTGTAGAATTTAAAATGTTTTGTGCCATTAGTTCCTTAATGTTCCTAATCTGGAGATATATATTTTATGTTTCTCAATAAATCTCCTTAATCTTAAGGGGAGGCTTAGTCTAGGTAAGGACAATTCTATTAAAAACATGAGAATGTTGCTGATTTGAAGTTTGTCTTTACCTGCAAGTGACTGAGTAGGATTTTCATTCATATAGTATGGTATAATAGTAATTTACTAGTACATTCGCTAATTGAATCCACAACCCAACTCCTTTTACTTTGAAGTGTTCTGCAGATCACTGTACTTTTGAGTTATGATGACTCTTTTATAGAACAGAAGTACAAGAACAATGCTCCAAAAACTTTGAAGTCTCTTTCTGAGCTCAGGCATTTTTGATGCCAGCTGACTCTCTGAAGTTCCACGTAAGCAGTTTTCCTGTCAGCTTCCCTTCCAGATGAGATACTAACCAACTAACTAACTAACTAAATTCTATTGGTTTTTTTTTTTCAGTCCAGGCTTATTTTACATTCCAGGTATTTCTCTTCATCATAGAGCTCAGAAATAAAGCTAAGAAATAAACTTTGCTGCCAGTGTACAGTGTTACAAGAATACATAAGAATAAAAACAAGAATGTTGAGAATTAGGTCACATCAAGTGAAGGGTGAGTGATTAAGGAACAAAGAAATACATATCACTCTTAGACACACTGTTTTCTCTCCTACTTACAAACACACCTTTCTGAAACACACTATTTTTACAAGGGTCATTGTCGTCTTGAGAAAGAAGGTTAATTTAAATAGTGACATCGCTGAAGTATTTGCTCAGCACTGAAAGAATTCGGTGAATTTGTGTCTATTGTACAGGCTGTCCTGTGTTGGAGCGAATATTACTCCTGTACTCTGGTCTGACTCCACACATCAAACAGTTACAAGGGCCACAGAGGAGCAGAAGAATGCAATAGACACTCCTCTGGACCTCAAAGCAGTCTTAGAGGTGTATAAGATGATATCAGAGTGGTAAGCTTTCTTGGCATCCTCGCTGCTACTGAGACTCGTATCAAAGCCTCCCACACCACTATAGGTGAGAAGGGTGAAATCAGAGACACAGGTATTCATTCTGATTCTCAACTTACTTTCATCTCCTTATAACACACTATGCTCTAAAACTCTATCCACAAAGGTAACAGTTGTGTCACGATGTACAAAGAACCATTCTCCTCTTTTCCTTATCTCAGGCAGAGAAGTCTGTCCCAGGGTCAGGGGCTTTGTATGCTGAATGTATTCTTGAGCTGAGCAGCACTAAAGATTTCCCTTCCACAAGGAGAATAATTCACAATCAGCCAGCTATAGCTAGATTACATTGCAAGTTATTGAGTCAAGGTGCTACAACTGAGATTAGAAAATGTATAGTTAAAAAAAACCCATAGATTTGTCTTTAGGGGAAGAAGCATACCACAAAATGAAAAAAAAAAAAAAATTGCATAGGAATTTTTTTTTAGTTCAGTTTGGTTTAAAACATCATTTTCATGTCTCTTGATGTGTGTATTTTATTGTTAATATTTTCTGTATATGACCGTGATTTAATTGTGATTTAATTAACATGTGATAAGGGATGTTCTCTGCAATACTCCCAGACCTCACGCTTTCATGTAAAGGATATATGGTACTTATGAGGGCTATTTGTAATATTAATATTTCTCAGGCTAATGGATCAGAATGTCTGACAGGATCAGGCTTTAACTAGTGATCTGATCCAAAGTCTGAAAGAAGATTCCCCAAGTTTGAAGGTGTTTTTAGTTTATTATGAGCTTCTTAATTTGTCTTTGGTATCAGCAATTATTATCTAATTCTTAACATTCTCTGCATATATCACTAAGAAATTACTGAAAAATGGAAAAATGTCATGCATAATTGTGGCAAGTAGTGTTAACTTAGAAATTCTCTGTAGTTTTCCATCTTCTTGTCAGAATATTAAGCATCAGAAATTCACAAGAACTATGAGGCCAATGCCATTGCATATTTTCACTGGAAACCTTGGCACAAAACAGACATACAGAAATGAAATATATTGATGAGACAAAGATGGAAAATATCAATACAGGGAGCATGGAAAAATTATGTAGAAAGATTCAAAAGCATTGCTAAATGAATCATGTTAATAAACAATGGGATAAGATTTCATAGTCCAAAGTGCAAGATCATGAAAGTTGGATAATTGTAAGGTTTTCTTCTATAAACTGAAAGGAAATAACAGATAGGAAAAAAGTTAGTGAATTAGAGTACTCTTGAATTATAAGCCAGCAATAGAACAGGACTATGGAAAAGTAAACATGCTCATACAAATATTAAAAATATAATATAATAATTAATATAATATATTATGTAATATATAATTATTTATAATAGACTATATATTTTTAGATTATGTTTAATATAATAATTAATATAAAATCAGAGAGCTGGAAGGATGTTAGAAAATCATCTGTAGAAAATTATATATGATGCCACACGGAGGAAGAAGGTAGAATTATTAAACTCCCAGAATGTTTTCCAAATCAACTTTTTATGACTCAAGTAGGCCTGGCAAAATTTATTTAGAAATACTGAGTTCAATTTCTATAACCAAAATTTAGAAAATCTGAATTTTAACCTCTGGAGAAAAAAAAAAAAGAAGAGCTCCTAATATGACCTCTCATATGGAACAGTTGTTCTATAAAAGAAACTAACATTTGGCAAAATTTAAACTCGGAAAGGATTTTGTTGCTTTTTAAAGTTATTCAGGGAAGAGGGGATAGGGAGTGGATAAACACCATAGGCATATTTAGCTGAAGTTGGAAGTTGATTTTTAAACATAAACTTGTTAGCAATAGGCTGAGAATTAGCAGTCATCAAAGGAATGAGGTTGTGGAAGATTAAGAATAATGGTATACAAAAACTGAGAAATTTCATAATAGAGGTTGGTGCTTGAAAGGAAAGGATAGTACAATATGATGGTACACAAAATCAATCAATGGACATAGTAAATCAAGAGATCCCTGTATTTTCACATGCTGAAATGGAGTCCTTTAAACTTTGTTACCAACTGTATTTGTTAAGTCATCCGATAACAAGGTAAGCATCGTATTCAGATTCTTGTAATACCTATACTATAAGAAGGAACGGAGTTATTTTTCTCCAGTGAGAAAATCAAGCTCAGGAAAGAAATCAGCCTTTCTCTTGGATGAACAGAAATGTTTCATCAACAGTGACGACATTTAAGTTTTCTATGAATCTAGCTGTAAAAAAAAATCATTTCTACTTTGGAGCTGTGATAACGGTTGGTAGGATGACAGGGAACATGAGCTTTCATGTCCTCCCTTTGTTTTTTGAGGCACTGATAATGCTCTTTGAAGTTCCTCCAAGCTGTGCTGAGCAGCTGAAAAGCTGCTATGATTGATTAATTGATGAAAAATATTTAATTTTTTTTAATAGAGAATTTGAAATGCATCCTTGCAACATTACCAGACAACGAGGTTTTACCATTTTGTTGAGACTTTTAGTCATATATATCTATTATAGTTTTCCAATAGAATGACAGTGCTTGGCAATCCTGTCTTTCATTTTGTGAACTGATTTTATGAGTTAAAAGAGAATTAAAAAACTTTGCACATTTGGAACAATATTTTGGAGCGTATTTTGGAACAATTCTGATTTCAGATACTAAGCTGCAAAAAAGTATGAAATGTAAAAATTATGCTGATTCACAGTTCCATATAATACCAAACAAAACCTAGGGATATGGAAAAGATTTTACTGTACATTTCTTACAAATAAGAAAGCTTCTGCATGTAGTCATAGGTAGCAATGAATGCATAGCCCAAGCTACTATTACTTCTCAAAAGAAGAGCATGTTCAATAAAAAATGGACACACTCACTTGCCTGATTTGAAACACATTTTTTTTTAAATTAGTTTGAAAGCCATATGTTTTAACCATTGGGTTTTGAAAGGCTTGTAATATAGTTGTAGAATGTAATGGGGAAAAAAAAAAGCAGAACATCTGGAAGAGAAAACAACAAAGTATAGAAATATGGAAGAATTATGGAAAAGGGGCATCAGGCAAGGAGAGAGCTGTGAGAAAAACTTTTGTAATCAATAAGGAAGTTATTTTCTAATTATGCCTTGGAGACTTAAGCTCTAAATATCCATACACTGCACTAAATACCCTGCATCCTTCACTGTCTTCTTTCTTGCTCCCGTCTTAGCCTTTGTTGAATACTTTGGAATTTTAACACTACCTTTAGGGTTTCAAAACTGTGTTCCTATTTGGGAAGTGTTGGACATAGTGAAACCCTTCAGAAAAAAAAAGAAAAAAAAAGAAAAAGAAAACAAACAAACAAAAAAAACCCCCAGCCAATAAACATTAGACAATCTCTCTCACTATCCTAAGAGACAAGTTTTCTAAACTACTTCAGACTGCAAGATCATTTCAAGGTACAATATATCTTTATCTGTCACAAATTGGCATAGCCATTATAGAAGTAGAGGAGATATAATGATCTGCACTGATGAAAATCCACTCTTATGAAGTTTATAGTTTCTACTTCGCTCTGAATAATATTTGAAAAAAAGAAAAATCTATGTTATTTTGAACAGCTAATAATCTTGCTGTCCACCTTAAATTGCCTCTGTACACTTCACTCCTCCTGTCTAACTCTTCCTTTTATTTATATAGGTGAGTGTTGTCATCTGGCTGCCTTCAAGGAAGTGAAGAATTTGAAGACTGACAACTAAATACATAGATATGGTAGATTGACCTTGGCTGGCTGCCAGATGGCCATCCATCCACTCTTTCACTTCTCCTCCTTAATGGCACAGGGGGAGAAAATAAGATGAAAAAAAACCTCAAGGGTCACGATAAATATGGGAAGATCATTTACCAATTACCATCATGAACTAAATAGACTCCACTTAGGGAAAATTAATTTAACTTTTTGCTGATTTAAATATATTTGGATAGTGAGAAACAAAGACAAGAACTAAAACACCACTACCTCCTTCCACCGAGGCTTGATTTCACTCCTTCATTTGTGATTCCTTTATGTCTCATCCAAGTGTTACAGGATGATGTGGAATGGGCGTTGTGGTCAGTCCATAACAGTTCTTCTCTGCTGTTCCTTCTTCCTCACACTTCCACCCTACTCCAGCATAGGTCCTTCTGATGGTCTGCAATCTTTGAGATAAACCTGCTCTAGCATGGACTGTCCACAGTTTGCAGTTTCCTTCAGGAAACCTGATGCAGCATTGGGTTCTCTATGGTTTGCAGTATAGATATCTCCTCTGATGTGGCCTACAGGGGCTTCAGGGGAACCTCTGCTCTGGCACCTGGAGCACTTTCTCCTCCTCTTTCTCTCACCTTGGTGTCTGCAGGGCTGTTTCTCACAATTTCTTTTTTTTTTTTGGGTCATTCCTCTCTCTCACAGCCACTGTGCAGTGTTTTGGTCTTTCTTAAATATGCTTGGCTGAGGGGCTCAGCTGTACCCTGTGATGGGTCTGCTGATGCTGGCTGGAACCAACTGTGTTCAGCACTGGGCAGCCACCTCTGCAGCCCACTCATTGCCAAGACTTTGTCATATACACTAGGTAAAAGGTGTGGAGAGGTAGAGCGAACATGCTGATGTCAGGATGCCTCCCCAGACTAGTTCTTTGCCACAGATGTCTTCTAGCTCTCATAACACAGTCCTTTTCTCTCCCTTATGTACAGAATCTATTTAATTTTTAACCAGATTATAATTTCTTTATCTGATAACAAGAAACTGAATATCAGTTAGAAGCCATATGTTTTAAACACCATGTTTATTGGCAAAGCAAGCAGGATACTGTAAAACTGAAGATATTGTAAGATTTAAGAATTATAGTCAAATTATAGTCAAAGAAGTGTCAGTAAATTAGTTTAATTAGTTCTGAGAAACTGCTCTGACCTATTTCAGATCCTGTTAAGATCCCAGAATTTTAAGAGCTTGTTTTCATGCATTCTGTTCATCTCTAATCAAACTTTTGGAAGAGTCACCATGAATTTTTATTCCCAGTGTGAGGGGGAGTGAGTGAGCAAGAGAACTGTATCTTGTGTTAATTAAAATAAAATCAAAGGACGACTTGGCAGATAGTAAAAATCTAGGATCAACTTTTATATTTCTCTAACTTGAAAGCATATATCATTTCTGGAAACTACTGTTATTTTCCCTAAGATGCTAAAGTGCCTCCTTTCCTTTCCTTTTCCTTTCCTTTCCTTTCCTTTCCTTTCCTTTCCTTTCCTTTCCTTTCCTTTCCTTTCCTTTCCTTTCCTTTCCTTTCCTTTCCTTTCCTTTCCTTTCCTTTTCCTTTCCTTTCCTTTTTTCTTTTCTTTTTTCTTTTCTTTTCTCACTTTTCCTTTCTGTACCTTTCCTTTCCTTTGTATTCCAACAAAATACTGGGTTTAAGTGCAGGCTCAGGTGGCAGTGATGAAGACTGAACCTTCAGATTCAGCCATTGTGCTGCCCAGTCCAGCAACAGCAGTCTCGAATTTAGCTTTGTCTTATAACACATTTAAATACTGCCATAATGAGAAAGCACACAAGTTATGAGGCATTGTATGCTGAAGCATAATCTTCAGCCTGCTAGGTACTTGTCAGAGTATGTGGTTTTAAGACCTAAAATTTAAAATATTAAGGCCTCATGAATCTAATAGGGCAGTCAGTGTCCAAAAATGACAAAGAAGAGGGAAGAGATTATGCACAGACAAGATGGTAGTGATCTAGTAGCACAATGTCTATTTTGGACAAAGAACAATGAAAAAAGATTCTCTCATGGAAGTGAAATATGGTTGTATACCAGAGGATCAACATTTTACCTTAAAAAAATTTGCCATGATCGTGAAAGCATAAGCATTCTTTGAAGCTTTTATATCAAACTTCAGTTTTTCACAGAAGTTTTCACCTACCAATCATCGACTTACATGATTTTGAAATAGGGAAAAAAAAAAAAACCAACTAGAAACACACTTTTCCATGTTAGCAATAAGTGAACAAGATGTGATCTATCCACACAAAGAAACTTGAAAAATCCCCATTACTACACAAAAATATGCAGCTTTATGAGAAAATCTGTGTTTACGGAGTGCAATGTCCTGTTAGTACTACAGCTGTAATACACTTTGCAGCTTCTGTTACTGAATACAAATGGGGAAAACTATGGGATGTCTATCAGACCCTCAGCACCATGTAGAATTTCACATTACATAGACATCTATATGATGAGAGAACTTTATGATAAACTTTGTAGCATGTATCAGATGTTTTATTTCTTCAACAAGGACGTGTATTATCCTGCAATGTGTATAGTATGCTATTCACATCATCTCATAAGGCATTATGCAATATAATCTTCTCATTATGTCAGCTAGTGGTTTGTCCATCTTATAGATAGCAGCAGCTGGTGAGCAGTAGAAGATTAACATGATTCTTCTAAAATGTTTTGGAATAGTTAAACAAAAGTAAGGAGAATTTTTGTTCATATATGAACTAGAAAGAATTGTCCATTGTGACACTTGCGGGCTGACAAACTGCTTCTTGAAGCTTATCTGTTTGGTTTTTTTAACATTGCTTTTGTATTGTGCATCTTCAAATATTTTCTTTATTTTTTTTTCTAGTGGTCTGCATCAATTTGTATTTCCATAGACCAGCCAAAAAAATATCTAATTTTATTTGCTTCATAGTAAAAGAAACACAAGGATATGAAGAACATAGTCAAAACTAGCTGTGATTTCATTGAGGTCAGTGGTACAATTCCATTTGTGGGAGGTCAATAGATTTCACCCATATAGCATACACGTTCTCCTACAGCATGCAAATTTTAGTGAACTGTAACACATCAGTGTGTGCTAAACAATTAGGATATCTCAGTAATTTATTGTAAAGATAGATCATTGGTATAGTTTTATTACTGTCACAGGAAGAGTAGTGCAGGAGAACAGTACATTAAATTACTTACAAGGTAGTATCTACTTACATTACAGTGTACACTACTCTGTGCAGACCTACTTGATACTGCTGAAGATGTGATATGATTGAGAATGGCCCAGATGATCTCTTAAGAGTCCATTCACTTTTATTTCTGTGGTAATATAGAAAAAGTAAATTTAATTATTTGCTACTTTCACATCTTTTTCTTTATGCTTTTAAGAAAATTACTCACAAAATATCTTATATTGGTAAAAAAAATGTAATTCCAGTCTCAGTGCTGACTATTAGCTAGCATGATTTCTGTCAGTTCTTCCTAAAGTATCAACTCCATGAATTTCTGTTTTTCGCAATGTGTAGTTAAATATGATTCTTCCTAGTGATGCTAGATTTTCTCTCATATAACTATCAACTTGTTTTCCAATTTGAGCTATACATTAGGCAATATGTGACCATAATACTACATAAATGGAAAAAAATACAAAATCCAGACTGACTTCCTGTTTCTACAGTCTCTAAGTTCTGGTAGATTCTTGTAGGTTATAGGATAGCTACATATTCTGTACATATTCTATGGAAGTAATTTTAGCATTGCTTTGAAAACTGTATTTAATTCCCTTCTATACTTGACAAAATGCATATTAGCAACTTTCCAAAGATACTTAGAATTTAAATGATGATATTTTACAGTATACCAAACTGTTCTTTACTTAAATTTAAACTGTTTGGAATTAAAAATTATATTCCTAATAATATAATTTTTATGTTTTATAGGCTAAAAGTTGAAGTGCCTTTATTTCATTGCATATTTAAAGCTTTCTGCTTTATATTACTGTACATATTTCCACTGAAACAGCTCTGAGATCTTAATTATTTTTTTAATCTATGACATTTAATCAGAATCTGTTTCTTCTTTATAATGACAGTTTTATATTTAATTTAATATATTACACAGAACACTGTTTACATTTCTTTTACATGTGCACAGAGAATACATTGATCCGAGGCAGGAAAGCTGCAAATTTTTATTGTTAAAAAAACCATTTTCAAACTGGTGTAAATCACTACCTTCGTGAGACCTGTACTGTTTCTGTCAGTATTATACATGTACACTACTTTTTCTAACCTTTTCTTCTTTTATCCCGCCACAGTGTATGTATTATTATGAATGAAGTGCAGAGCCTGACAGAAAACCTGGTATGGTCCACGAGAAAAAAAAAAAAAAAAGTCCAAGTTGATTTTGGTATGTTTTGGACCAGGCACTGTACATCTTTCCATTCAAACCCCGTTAGACATTTTCCTTTCTTTGGTCTGTTCTGCCTTCTTCTGCTCCTACTAGTATAAAATGTCACATTTCGAAGATGTACAGCCATGAGATTCCAAATCATTTAAAACCTGTCACATGACTTCAACCCAGCACATCATTTTCTTCAGATAACTATACCTTTCTTTCACTAATGATGGACTATATTCATATCTGGTGTAACTCTATTTGGGTCACAAAGCTTTCTCTAAGTCTAACATGACTAAGCTATATATATATATATATATATATATATACACTATACAGGAAATGTATTATATACAAACACACTCTGAACTTGAAGACCAAGTCCTTCACAAAAAAACTTCTCTTAGGTACTCAGTACTACACTTACCAATGTCTGTGTTTAATATCATTATATATAACAACATGATATAAAAATTATTTTGTTAAAGAGTATACATAATATTTAAGAATTTTTTCAGCATAAACTGGGTTGTCCTTATTTCTGTGAATTCTCTTATTTTTATTTAGGTTTAAAAAAACCCAAACAAAAAAAAATTAAAAAAAGATCACTTGTAAAAAAAATGCCCAGTGAAAAACTCCTAATGTGTAATTAATGTCTAAGTTTAGTCCCACTAGGAACCAAGCTATGCAACCTCTCACTCAGATAACAAAAAGCTCAAGGTATGAGATAAAGAGAGGGAGATATCATTCAAGTTACCATTATGGGCAGAACAGACTCAACTTGGGGAAAAATACTTCAATTTATTATTAATAAATCCAAAGCAGGATAACTTAATCCCAAATTATCTCTACCTCCTTCCCCTCCCCAATTGGCACAGGAGGAAAGAGGGAATAGGGGTTATGGTCAGTTCATCATGCGTTGTTTTCCACCACTCCTTCCTTGTTGGGGTAAGAACTCCTCACATTCCTTCTCTACTCCATCGTGGGGTCCCTCCCATGGGCTACAGTCCTTCATGAAATGCTCCAGCACAGGTCACTTCTCCACGCGGTGCAGTCCTTCAGGAACCGGTTGCCCCAGCGTGGGCCCTCCACTGGTCACAGCCTCCTTCAGGCATCCACCCGCCCCAGTGTGGGGTCCTCCATGGGCTGCAGGTGAATCTCTGCTCCTCCACGGACCTCCATGGGCTGCAGAGGGACAGCCTGCTTCACGATAGTCGTCACCACAGACTGCAGGGGAATCTTGGCCAGAAGCAGCATTACTCCTCCCTCTCCTTCTTCGCTGACCTTGGCGTCTGCAGCCATTCCTCTCACAAGAAATTCTTCACGATCAGGCTCAGGCAGGTGCCTCATATTCTCTTCACATCTCTTGTCTTCACTTCTTGTGACCAAGCTGGTCTGGCCCAGATAGTCGCCCAGTAGGAGACCAGAAGGTGAGGGCCACAAGGCAGAGAAGGCTCGCAGCTCACCATCTCTGCCTCCACTTTTGCTTCTTCACTCCTTTTTTTTTTTTCCTGTCTATTCTCCTTAAAGACGTTATCACTGAGGCGTTATCACTGTAACCAATTGGCATGGACCTGGCCCTGGCAGGTCTGCCCTAGACCCAATTGAGTCCACCGGACAGAGGGGAAACTTCTAGTAGCTTCTCGCAGAAGCTGCCACTGTAGCCTCCTTCCTACCACACAACACCAGGACATTAAAAATTAAAATTAAAAAAAAAAAGTCTCTCTTACAAGATTTTTTTCAGTTTAGAGGATAAATAATTATTCCTTGGAAACTTGAATAAACAGTAAAATTCAAAGAACAAGAAAGTTAGTTAATTTTTCTCCCATTCTCAGTCACAACCATTTTCATCAAATTTCTTTGGAGCTATTTTTAATTCATATTGGTATGAAAAATATATATCACAAGTTATTCCTGTATAATTTCCTGGAGCTGCCCAAGTTTCGTAATTATGGAGCTACGTAAGGTCTGTAGTTTCAGACATCGATTTGATCTGATGATTTCTGCAACTTCTTGCCAAAGGAAAGTGTAAGAACAAGAAGAGTATCCAAGAGGATATTATTGGCTTTGGCCTACCTATGATATACTAGGTATTATAGAGTTTAGGTGTAGGGTAACTCTGGACTTGCATATAAAGAAAGAACAGTGTGCCACAAAATAGGTAGAGAATGTATAGCACAGAAGATACTTTGAACTAATTGTTCATGTGGATTATTTTAGCATGAACAAATTATATATATGTAAAACTAACTGACTCTAAAGTTATTAATTCAATATGTGCTTGATATTTTCACACTGGAAATGCATCTCTATTAACAGTAATACATCAATTTAGCCATACAGGCAAATTCTCTGAGGATATGTGAAATTAGGAGTTTAAATTGTATAAGAGGTTCTTATAAATTGAGGTCATGTGCCCTATAAACAATGAGGAGTGAACTTAAATTTTTTCCTTCAACTAATTATGTTCGTTTTCTTCAGCTTTCCTCAGCTTTCCTTGCCACTCACCTATTCCATAATATTGCCTATCTCTATTCTTGCAGATCTTTACACATATGCAATCTCTCCTCATATATATATGCATAAATATATACATTTATTTCTTTCTCTGTGTCTGTATGTGTGTGTTTGTGTATTCCTACTGAGTTTTGAGATTTTAGCTACAAGCATATGTGCTAAGTTACAGAGTATTTAAGCTGACGTATTCAGTGTTGTGTAAGCCAGAGAACTCCAGAGATGCCTTTATCTGGAAGAGGTCACCTTCTATCTCAATGTGATGACAGTTGTTACTCCAGCTTCTTCAGTATGTTAGATTTTTTATTTTAAAGGTCCAGGGATGTTTTGTAACCCAGTCACTCCTTTCTCCCTCACTGTCACTTCGACATTTCCCTTCCTTTATTTTTTATTTTATTTTATTTTAGTAAAATGAGACTGTGACAACTCAAATCTTATTCCAGGTACCAAGCAGATTCCTGTTACATGACATCTTTTTGCAGTGTTAGCCATCAGCAATGATATTTTTCTGTCCAACAGGAGGTGTTCTAATGATGCACAGTGGTAGCAACAGTCAAAGCGTAAGTAGTAGCCAATGTAGCATCAGTCCAGTCACTTTAAATTAAGTTTGGATGATGTATCAGCAGAAGTGTGGAGTGTATGAGCCTGAAACACGAAAGAGTTTCTCTGACCGCTTCTCTCTCTGACGTTTTTTCCCCTTTTCTATTACATTTGATTTTTTTTAAATCCAACCGCGATACACATGGTTAACTTAAGGCTTCTGGAAGGCAAGATGGAGCTTAACTGGGTAATAGAAAAGGTATAGAAATGTGTGGAAAAATTTAACTTGCATACCTGAATGGGTTGGTGACTGAGGCTCAGCTGTAAATGGAAGTTAAGATACAGGAGCTACTCAGGGTTTTATTGTTACTCAGCAAAACACTTGGCTTGTCTAATGCTCAATATCCTGGGGAAGAAACTTGAGATAAACATATTCTTTTTAAAGGAACAGCACTCTCCAACACATCATCTTTATTTCTGTTAAACTTGTTAACAATATGTCAGGAGAGTCTTGCACTAATTTTGATAGAACTGACAATATAGTTGTCTTATTTTATTTGAAGAAGAAAAAAAAAGATCACACAAATTTCAATTTACCAGCATCATTTACTATGTCAGAAAAACAGATGTAAAAAACTACTGGACCATAATCTACATTATAGTATATAAAATAGTACTGTGCACTTCTGCAATACATTCCACTCAAACAAAAGTCACAGGAAGTATTTTTATGAACGTAGTGTTCTAAAGCCTGGAAATGTTGTTTTCTTTCAAATTTATAGATGAGGTACCATAAACTAAAAGTTTCATGTCACAAAATTATTTTACTGGAATGGGAACAAAACTTGGATCTCCACGTAACAGGCTTTACCACGTTAACCAGATTTTATCTTCTTGGACCTCTTCTCTTTCACTAATGGGAACCTTTCAGAAGTGTATAATGACTTACATTATCACTGTATTTCAGTCTTTTCTCTTATTTAGATGAACGCAGTCCATTTAGAAGTGCTTTTTTTAATTATATAGCATTTTTCTGTGATAAGTCTTTTTGCCTATAGAGCAAAAATAAACAAAATTACCAAAATAAACCCTCTAATTTATGACTAGAGTTGTGTAATTGCTACTGTTCTTGCACACAGAGCACAAATGTATTGTCCTGTAAGTAGGAGAAGGAGAGAACTGAAGCAGCTCTCCCTAGGACCAAGGCTGATAAAACAGTGGCATTTTGCTAGGCCGTTTGCACCATATTTATAAGCACTTCACTTGTACTAGCTGGCTACCCAGATCCGATATTGTCTATCAGTGAGTGCACTTATGTGGATGTTCCAGAGATGCCAGCTTGCTTTTTCAAATGAAAAACACACATGTATTTGAGATTTAAAAGTCTTGCATAAAACTATTAATTGCTTCAGGATGAGGGGTTAATGCACTCTAGAAACACCATTTCCATCAGATCAGTTCTTAATGACTAATACAAGTCAAAATAATAATTTAAAATCCACGTTTATTTACTTAAAAAGTGTATTTATATTAAAACTATAAGAAGCACTCACAAGTAAGACAATTATGGTACTATCTATGTTATGGAGCTTTACCCTGAAATTATTGTTATTCAGTCATATCAACAAGAAAAATGACCAGAAGTCATTCCTATGCAGTACAATGAATACAGTTCGCTCTTGGTTTATTAAGAGCTCACAAGGAAAGCTTCACAAACAGAAATGCTACAAGCATTAAGATTAACTATAAGAAAAAAAAAAGAATAGCATTGAAAATTTTCTAAATTGAAGATTTTTTTGTATTTATAAACAATTATGTTTAATTTTATTCTCTTGTTTCATAGGAGTATCTAACTAATTATTATTATTTCATATTCCACAATGTGCAAAGGAATGAGGACATTTATCTTGGTAACTCTCACAGAATAATAACGTGGAAGACTACATTTTAGAAAAACAACAAGATGTAGAATGGGAAAGTTCACCAATCCCATTAAGTTAAAAATCTTTAAGAAATATTTCTGTAGTCATGCATTTGAGTCTGATATTCTCAGTATCTTTGGAAGATGATGCAGTATAAAGGACTTCTATTTTATAAACCTCAAGACTACTTCAGATCTTGATCAATTACAAACAAAATTTGAGTTCTCATCTTTTGCTGTAATAAAGAGTTTTGACTTTATAATGTCTTTACAGGGATCTGAGCATATTTACATGCAGATACATGTCTACATTTACATGTGTATTTATAGTTGTAACATACTTGAGGAAGGAAGATTTATTTAGAAAAAACTTTATGCTACTAAAAACATGCTAGGAATATGCAACTAGCGATGTAATGTACGTATAATAAATATTTCTTTATTATGTTGTAATTTTAGATGGCCAATTTTCATTTTGGTTTAATATCACAGATTTAGGACCATCACTCTCATTTTTACTTTCTCTGGTAAACAGCAGGAGTTAGTGAGGTATTTGAATTCATTTTCTCTGCACATTAGTTTATTTTGAAAGCATTTGTATAATACTCCACTTATCCACCCATTCTCCATTTAGACCCTAATCCAAATGGACAAGGATATTATGCGTAAATAGTCTCATATATTTTAATAGACTAAAACTTCCAGTTAAAACTTGTTAAATTGTTTAATACTAATTTAAGTCTAAGAAAGAAGCAGTTTGCCCCAATATAGTGCAAAAAAAAATCTACAGTAAAATATTAATGAAATGAACAGTTCATAAACATTGAAAATAACTTCATATTCATGTCTGATCACTTTTCCAACTATTTACAAATAATAATATTAGATAACTACTACTCAAATTTGCCATCTAAGGAAAAAAAGTATTTTATTATATACAAGGGAAAACCATCTCAGAAAGAATTACTTGCAATTACTTAGCATTAAAAACCTGCTAAACCTAACCATAAAAATACGAGCCTGGCAAGAAGGAATATGTTTTGTTTTATTTTGTTTTCTTTTGTTTTCTTTTTCATGAAACATCCAAGGATATATTTAAATGCTAAGTCATTCTAAAGACAAGAGTACTTTGTCTCAAAATCATCTTAATATTAGGATCTACCACAAGAAACATTATTTTTTAATTGATGCAATCTTGTCACATTCCCATGAGTTTTGAAGAGAGAAAACAAAAATTTCAGACTTTTTAATAACAGCCAGTAATTCAAATTTAGCTATATATATCATCAGGACATTTACCTTATCAATTTATTAGTTGACTTCTCCGAAAACTAAAAGGTAGCTTGCTGGACACAAAACTCTCTCTTACGCTGTTTCCTCGGTAACTCTCCCACTTTAAGCTCTTAAACACTAAAATCCTGTTTTTTCTTCTCTTGTCCTTTTCCACAATTCACTGTGTGAAAAGTTTGTATATATCTCTTGCCTATCTAGAAATTTTCATGACTTTGATACATAAACTGCACGGTTACTGTCTTGTTTAGTATTTGAATAAAGAATCTCAGAAGCATCTTGACTCATGATTTTAGAATTACATGAGTTCTCCTTCTTTTAACCAGGGAAACAAACTTAAAAATAAAATGATATTTCAAACTTACTTTGTATGTTACAGTGGGCATGCTCCCATAAAGTAATAAGTGATGCAGCATAAAGAAAAAAAAAATGAGGTCTTAATTCATTGCCAAAGTATATCATCAGTATAGTACAACCAGAATTAAAGATGTTAATGCAGAATTATGGATGTTAATGACCAGTAATCAGCAGTATAATATAGTCATTTGGTAGTTCCAGGAAATGTCTTATACAGTTTTAAATTCTATTCTGCTTATGGCTTGAATCCCATGGGTAGAGAGTGTAGCAAAGTATACTCAGGTTAAAATTTTTTGTAATAAATGGAATATATAAAAAGAGGTAAAATATGTTGTACTTTCTGGAAAATTTGTACTTGTTACAGCTGTCACTACAGCTGTGATAACAACAACAACAACAAAAAATTACCTTAAGCTCTGAGTGCATTTCTTATTTCTATTTTACATTGATTCCAAACTTACCAATGTAACTCAGAAAGCCTAGGTTGCCAGCTTTATAAGAGAGCAAACAGTTTGACTAGGGACCCACTAAAACGACACAGTGACTTACAACTGAAAATCTTCACAAACTGTTTTGAAGGAAGCAAAAGGTCTGTACTTTTCCTTTATTTCCCCCCTCCTTTATTACCAGTATTATCTTATTCAAACACATATTCTCCCTATTTCCAGAGTGTTGGATTTTTTCCCTTCTACACATGAAAAATGTCAGAAGAAAGAATTGTCACTTGCAGGATTCTTAAACTAAATATAGATGTCTTTCAGACGTTTGATTTTCATATTCAGTAAAAAGATAGAAAAACTTTTTATTACACTCACTTTTTATTACATAGTTCACATGAATATATATATATTAACATTTAAAAAACATTTTACTTCAATAACAAGACAATGTATTTCATGGGAGTATTTACAAAGTAAACAGAAATGTGAGGTTCTAAAGTGTAGTGTGACTAAGGATATAAGGTGGCTGAAGAAACTTAGGTTACTAAGGATGTAGACTAATGTAGACCTAGGTGACTCCAGGATATAAGGAGATCAAAAGCTAAAAAATATCCAGCCTTAAAGACATCAACTTTCTTAAGATGAAAGATAGAATGTAAGAGGGTCTCAGTGATATTTGTTGTATACCCTTACTGTTTCATAAGAGATCAGAACATTCTTATTCCAAACAAGGGTCCTAACCATGTGGCTGGTTAGTTACTTGACTACAGTTTAGCTGATTGCACCTGAGGGTGTTGTGTTTCACTTTTGGAGAAAGGTGAGAGAAATAAATTTTACTTCGTTTTTTTTTTCTGGAATCAAAACTAGAAGGAAAAAAAAAACCAAACCCCCCAAAAAACCATCAACAAAACATTTAGGATTTACTTTGGTGTTTGCTTGGTGGTTTTCGCTTGTTTGTTTTTTAACAAATAAACTTCATGATTATTCACAAGGACTATTCCTTTGGGAATGTCTTTTATTAAGTCTTATCACAGGCAGCCTTAAGAAAATATTTCATCTTTGTATTTCTGTTTCTTTAATTTCTCACTGATTATGTCTGCCACATCCAATTTTATTGTAAGTACTTTTGGATAGGGGCATTCTGACACTTTATTCTCAGCACAAGTGTCTCCTGTTTTGGAGTTATGTGTTTTTGAGACACCGAAGCATTGTGTAAGTCTTAGTGACTTGCAGTAGAGGATTCAATGATGTTGTAGTCTACATTGCAGATGTGCTTAGCCTCACTGTTCTAGTGTAACTCCTCTATATACTGAACAAAGAATTCAGGGTACTGTATTTACTCTGGTAAAATCCTTTTGTTTTCTGAGTCAACACAGCATATACATCATATGTAGCATGACAGCTGTGGCTAGAAGTGATGAATGCTGAGCAAGTTAGTGCTGTTCTGTTGCATGAGCCTCACAGGGCATTAAATGAATATTTTTATAATCTGTTAAAAATGTGTATAATTATTTCCAAGTTATTGTTACAGGTTTTCTTCCATGAGTACCCAAACAAATTGCAAGCACTGATGTTGAACACATGGATATCAAGGAAATTGGTTTCCATGGGAACATTATCCACATGACAGCTTTCAAATCTTTTTCTGCTTTCCAGGTGACATTTCAGTAATTCTAACGGTATTAATGTTGCAAGTGGACATGAAATATATGACATAAAATGATTTGTTTGTATGTGTATGTGGACAGAACCTAAGCAAACAGCATATTGAGTGAACAGCTTTTTCAGCTCTATGGCTATGGCAGCTTGCCTGTCTATTTTAAACTATTCCCAAATAGTTCATTTTGCAACAAATTTGGATATTATTTGTTCTGCATCTAAGTTTTAAGCACACATACACTATTAGAGGAAAGAAAATTAGCTTCAGTATAATGCATAGTAAGTTCACTATAGATTAAAGACTGCTTCATTATGTAGCATTCAAATCTGAAACCAATTTTCTTCCTGTAGGAGGAGGCCACATTAAGAGTGCTACAGACTAATTCAGACAGCAACATGGCAACAAAGCTGGAAATCTATGTGGAAACATGGTAACTGGTGAACCCTGCTGTCATGATTATCGTATTAATTACAAAGCAGGTGTTAGCAGACTGTGTTAATGGGCTGCATAAAAGGCCAGGAGGGCTTAGCTATCATTTTTTCCTCATCAAATTATTGAATATTTATTTTATAGCTCTTCATATTTGAGTAAGTCTGAGGAAGACTGGTTATCTCTGTAAAGCAAAGCCAGACAAGAGGTGGTTTTGAATGAAAGTATGTAGTAACTTGTCAAAATGAAACTGTTTAACAAGAAACAAGGACTAACACCCAAGGGGTGCACTGCTATTATGTTAAAATCCTACGTACATTTGTTATCTGTCCTGATTGTACATTTCAGTATGTGTCTCTACAGCAAAGGAGACAATATAATAGGGAGCTATTCATCCTGAGATTATGAATATGACTTTTATTTTTTTTTTTAATTTTTTTTTGTGAGTTCTGTTCTTTCTCTTTCATTTTAGGGAAAGCTATAATTTTCAGATCCAAATGTTGAAGTTAATGTCATCACTGAGGAGAAAGAGATACCTCCCCTTTCTTCCTCTTTAAGATTTGGAAGGCATGATGGCTTCTGGCTTAAGTACAATGGCTTCTCCAAAAGAGAAAAGTTTTTGAACAATTTATTTAAAGAAAAGAGACAAATGTAATGTTTACTAGAAAATTGTTACTCATTGTCTTTTATTTCTTACATATAATGGGCCAAATAGTTCCACAGTACAGTAAAATATAGGGAAATAAACCAAAGAGGTATAGAAGATAGCTGTAATAAATGGAAGTAAAAGTTGGGGAGTTCAACAGAGTCAGTGAAAAGCAACCAACTCACAAAGAAAAGGTAAGGCTTTACTGGAATCTATAATTACTTAAAACACAAGATTGATATTATCAGAGAACATCAGTGATCTAAATCTAATAACTAACTTCATAACAATACTTTCAGAGTAAATTTCTAAACATCTCAAAAAAAAAAAAAAAGAAGCCCTTTTAGCTTAGGTACACTGTACATATCTGTCTGTAAATCCTGATGATGAGGAAATCATGTTCTGATTAGATCTTTCTAATTTACCTTCATGGATGTCAGTGAGCAAATACATGTCTTGTGTTTAGGTTTCTTCACAGTGCTTGCAAAAGCAGAGATGTAGAATTTGTAAAATTTAAACAGATCCTTTCTAGCATTTTTCCAGTCCTATCATTTTATGAAATCTTTATTGCAAGTTCCTTACATATATTTAAACAAATACTTACCTCCTGAGTCACAAATCTTGCCTCTCCTCTTCAAAGATATCATTTGAATTTTGCTATTTCTAATATCTAGACATAGAATAATGCACCAACAAGCAGAATTTTGTCTTTCTACAGTAGATTGCATGCTTGGCATTGTGTCCTTCAACAGAAATACTGAAGCAGCAACGCACATATGCCCAGATATGAGACACGTCTTCCACATAGGAACTCCTCTCACGTTCTCTGGAAGCTGCACTTTGGTTTATGTTGAAGGCTGTTCCAGGTAAAGGAACTTATTTTTGCCACTGTCACATCATAATATCATGTGTGAATGCAGAATGCAGTGAAAATTCCTGCAGATGAGGAAGAAAAAAAAATAAAGTGTTAAGAACAGTAAATATTTGGAACTACCTTTCCTACACAGTAGCTACTTATTGTGGAGGATGAACAGAAACAACTCTTCCCCACAGGAAGGGGAGGTTCTCACAGTGTATGTTCACGGAGAGACCAAAGCATATCTTTGGTGCAATGTCTCACAATGCACAGAAGAAATAAGCTGAACAAACATGGTGCTTGCTCTTGTTCTTGTCCACAATAAACAGGATCCCTGATCTTACTGATCTGTTTACATTTGATCACTGGGTATTGCATGTACATCCTATAAAGGAAAGAGTCTTCTTATGAGGATATAAATTTAAATAAAATGTGCCCTGCATTCATAACTGCTAGAGAGCATCTTGGTGGTTTATTATACATGTGTATGTAGAAAAGATTTCTGATTCATTAATACGAAGATCTCTTTACATAGCACTAAACCATGTATTTTTTTTCTAGTTCTGTAAGCCTGCTATTAATGTTTTGTAATATTTCTTTACAGATCATTTTAGGTAGCTTCAGGAAGACCTTAATCCATTCAAGGTGTATCTTTTCCAGTCCTTAAAGAATTTTTTGTTGTGAGACAACTCTATTATTGTACTGATAGCTGCTCTTCTAAAATTTGAGCATTCAGATTTCTTATCTGAACGGCTGTCTTTCTGAGAATAGTTTGCAGGACAAATAGATAGAAGTGCTAATAACTATCCCCGCTCAATTACCTTATTTTAAAAGGCGAAACACACTTATGTACAGGTTGCATGTATATGTATGTTATAGGTTATGTAAAGGTAGGGGGATAATAAGTAATTAAAATGCCTGAGGACAGTTTTCTAAACTTCATGTGCTTTTCGGATAAAACTTGGAAGTGTTTCATTTTTCTTCGAAAGGGAGGTGAATCTGGACCTAAATCAATTTTAACTAAGATCAAATTCCAGCCTTTTTAAAGAACACATAACCAGTCAAAATCTTCATTTTTTTTTTCCAGTGTGTCCAAGCATCCATGGCTTACATTCTCTGTGGTTTTAAGGGATCTAATTTCCATATACTCTTCTGTAAAATCCAAATTTTGCTTTTTTATGGTACACAAATTATTCCTAGGCTATAACTGTTAATTTATTTCAGAATTCCTACTTCTGTCATCTCTTATGACATTTTAGGTGGGAAAAAAAAAAAAGATTTTTTTTCTTCATAAGAGAATTCTGAAAATCTAGATACTTTTTATTGTTTTCTAATAGAAATACTTCAACATAGGATACATTTTCTTTAATTCTAGAAGAATCATTAAAGACATTTACTATCTGGGGGTTGGGGGAAGAGTAGCCAGGGAAAGAGATACTTTTACTAAGTGATTGATAACTACTGTGGCAAATAAGTCAACCTGAGCTTCCTCTGAATGCCAAAGAGAGAAGTAGGTTTTATGAGTTCATAGTATTAGAGAATCACAGAATGTTTGAGATTGGAAGGGATCACTGGAGATTTTCTGGTTCAAACTCTCTGTTCAAGCAGGGAAACCTGGAGCTGGTTGCCCAAATGGCTTTTGAACAACTCCAGGGATGGAGACTCTACAACCCCTCTGGGCAATCTGTTACGGTGCTCAGTCACCCTTGCAATGAAAAAAATGTTTCCTTGTGTTACCCAGAAAAGGAAATTTTTCTCTTATACTAATTCTATAGGAAGCCTTGGATGATTAGAAAGTAAAGGTGAACACCCAAAGCTGGGCTGTATGTGAACATCATTTATGTCTGAGAATGAATTAATCTTTGATCTGTCACAAACAGATGAATAAGTGAGACTACCATAACTAATTACAGACCAAGACTGAAGACTTGTAAAGCTGCATAAGCATTAGCAAACTGTTATGTAATCCTACTGGTCCAATATGGTAGTCCTTAGAAATTAATATCTTCTGAGAAAACAATCATAGATTATTTCCTTATACTGGACTGTACATAGCAATCTTTAATATGTCATTACTCACTACATGGAAAGTTGTTATTTTAAAAATTCTATTGCCTATGTGTATATTTTAAATGTTTGAGAGATCTGCTTATCAGTTTATCAGCTTCCTGCAATGGGAAGTACCTTTGTGACCCTAGCATTCAAACTTGCAGTTATAAGTCATCAGGGGCACAATTTAATAGTACTATAAACTATGTCTTTATCATTAGAAAAAAAAAAAAAACCATAATTTTAAATTATTTGAAATTTCTCAATTGGAAATTATGCCTATAATCATTGGGGTCTGATATGCTTCGTTGTCAGATTCTGAACTATTTAAAATTAAATTCAAGCTAAAATGCCGTTGAATCATATCCTTGTGGATCTTGGTACTATGAGGTTTGTCAAATGTGTCATTCGCAGTTTTCCAAGTAAATCTATATTTTGGTTTTATTCCAAAATTGGTTAGCATTCTTACAGTTACAGCTGTGAGCACAAATGTTTGATATACGCAGCATATATGCACAGATATTATCCTGTTCTTGTACTTGTTTCTTTCTGCATAGTTTGTTTTTATTTTTAAATAACTCTCAAAGCAACTGTTTCCCCCAGCACATTCTCTCTTGCTCTATCTCACCTGCCTTGCTACCACTGCCTGGTACTAAGCAAGTCTATCAAGGTCTCTTTGGTATCCATCAGCTCCAGCTTGATTGCACAAAAGCACTTGTTCCTTTTCAGTGCTGAATCAGGTCAGCTGCAGAACAGCAGCAGAGTGATTGTGTGACTGACAAGCTTGCCTTTGGGATGCCATCAGACATGAAAGTACATTGGTAGAGGAGGCTTCAATTAATTCTATAGAGGAGCAGCACAAGCTTTGTCATCAAAAAGAACTGACGAGTCATGCAATTTCATGACATGAATCCTAAGAAACAACCAGATAAATATATGCAATCTCAGAATCAATCTTTGGAAATCAGTCTGACATAAATTATCTGTAAGAAATGCTGAACGGGGAAGGATTTTGCTTCAAGCTCACTACCGCAGCATTTATCTCTAGGGGTTCATTTATGATGGTCTTAAAGAAACTGCTCAGACAAGGGTAGAACACCAACTGGAGTTACAGAAAAGTTGAAGCTATTTCAGCTCTTAGAGAGGGAGTTTGTTAGTTACTTTGAGAGGTGAAAAAGGGCCAAGCTGCAGTAAACCAATCTCTAGTGCTTTCCATAAACAACATTTACATTTATACTCTGAGTCATCTAGTGGCACAGTAACTCATATTGAGGATGTGGCCAGCTTAAGGATAGCTCTACAGTACTGTGTTGTAGCAAACACAACCACATGCTAGGTTTAATTTGTGCATTGGATTGTAGCCTGGTCAGAGCAGATCAAAATCTATTTTCATGTATTTTTTAGTTTCTGAGGGATTTGCAAATTCTATCCCGTCTTTTTCTTTGCCATTAGCCTGCAACCATTTAAACTAATTTCAGCCTTGTATTGTAATATACTCATATAACCTTGCAGCATAGGCAGACCTGTGGCTATCCTGACATGCTGTTTTCAGAACTCATTAGGTCTGATTTCACACACTTCAGTGATAGTGATTGAACGTCCAGATGGAAATAAGTAATATTATATAGAGTATTCTTATATAAGCTGAGGTGTGTAGGTTTAAAAGGCAGGCTTGATTTGAAATCATATGTATCTTATATCTTCTTAAATGATGATGTCTATCTCTGTGAAAACTACGTATTGTTTCCATGAAGGGTATTGGTATTAAAACTTGGCAAATAATTAATAAGCTAACCTGAGGCTGTACAACTTTCCCCTCATTAGTAGGCACAATAACAATGTATTTGAGTGTTGTCAGTGGCAGACTTCAACCATTCAGGCACACAAAAAGCAAAACATTATGAAAACAAATGCCTGTTTGTTCTACTGTCTTTCAAATAGGGATCTGCATTTCAAAGTATAACTAGCAAACAAAATAGATAAAATGTAGATAGTTATAATAAAAGATTACCAATTTTAATATACCTTCAAAGCCTTTCTAAAACTAATGGCAGTGTGAGGTTAAGGAATTTTTAAATATCTTGAAATACTAATTCAATTTCCGTATGTATTAAATTTGTGTTTAGCTCATATACCTCCAACCTGTATCCATCTAAGTCTATATATATATATTTATATAATTTTTATTGTTTTTAGTAAGCTTGGCTCTTCCAACAGTTTTATTTTTTTATTTTAAGTTCCTGTGTGTGACAAGATTATTAGCTGCGATAAAAAGTTGTGACAAAAGATAACTCACTGATTTATAAAATTCCAATATGAGTGATAGTTTTGGAAATACCCTGTGCAGGCCAGTGGATTAACAATGGACACAATTAAAATACTTCAGAATCTATTTTTTGACTGTTGTCACTCTTGCAAAGAAATATAGGCCAATATATGTCCAATTCAAAATGATATATCTCCATGTTCCTACTCAGCTTCACGTGCCAAACAATCTACTGTTCAGAGCACGGAAGTACAAACACCAGGAAGGTACATTATATTTTACAGTTTGAAATGGGTGACTGAGATCACTGGCACCAGCAAAAATGCTTTATGAGCCTAATCTTTCTCACTTTCCTATCTCAAAAAGGTATTTAATGTTGGAACAGATATTTTCTTTAATTTCACATTAAAATTAGCACTGGCTTCATGTGGAGAAACTGGAAAAGTCAGAACAGAGGTAGAAGTAAACCCTTCAAACTCAGCCCAAACACTGAAGTTTGTCAGAGCTCTTACACAGTAACAGCTAGGTGATTACATCTTCTGGTGCCATGCATCAAGCAGAATACCTCATGAAAGCTCAGATGTGTACATTAAGTCAAACATTAGCCAAATACTTTCTGTCTTTGATGTGAAGTCCTGTGGCCCTTAGTATGAATTTTGCACACCATCCTGCAGGCACTTGCTTACTTGGCAGTGAACTTGGTATATCAAAGCCTTGGCCATTGTCCCATTTAAGACCCATCCAAAGTCCACTGAAATCTTTCTTTTGACTTGAAGTCATAAATTCTTTAGCTATTCACAAGAAGAAGTCCAAAGAGAGTATATAAAAAGTGACAACGTGTAAATTAGTGACATCTGATCCAATCAAGTGCTGAGCTTGAACTCTAGTTACTGTGGAACTGTGCTTCAAGATGGTTGCACAGTATCTGTCAGAAGGAGTAAAATTGTGGATCTTTAATAAAAAATAAATATGTCTTCTGTAATCAATATTTCTGAATTTTCAATATTTCTGTCTTCTGTAATCAATATTTCTGCTTACCAGCCATAATGCTCCAAGGTTCTAAAATTTCAGGAGTTATTTCCAGATGGATGAACTAAGTAGGAAGGCAAAAATGCTTAAGACACTAAAAAGATGCTTACGATTCCAGATCCCTTTAATAAAAAAATATGAAGCTCAGTTGAAGGTTAATTTATGTTTATGTACGGTTTATAACTGTATGGAACCTGAAAAGTATCGCAAATTATGATGTGGACATACAGATGTTGAAGAAAGGAAAATCTGAGTACATGTACTCAAAATGAGTAAATCTGTACAGTTAAGTGTATATTCAGGATGTTAATTATTTACTGCCACAATAATGTGGGAAACCACAGCAACCACTCATTTCAATGTGGAGCCTAGAGCAGAAGTACTAAGGACAGCTTTATTAGATTTTGCTTGCAATTAGTTAGATACCTTGGTTAGTTACCAAGTTACCAAGTTAGATACCTTAGTTAGTTACCTTTAATCTTCTGAAAATCCACTGACTTCATATCCTTCTCAGGAACGTCCTATACTTCACCTCTTGATAATTTAATTGCATGCATGCATTTAGAGGGTTTTCTGAAATACTTTTTCTAATGTACTTTGACTTTCATTAAATAATTGATTTTTTATATACGGTAAATGACATTCTCCTGTACAAAAATATTTCAGAAATTAATATAAATTAAACCAGAAATGTCTCTGAACATTTAAAGATCCTATATAAAGTCTCTGAAGCCCTTTACATTTCAAGAGATTTCAATGCATAAGAGAGAGAATGTAAAGTCTGGCACAAATTCCACTGAAGTATTTTTTAACATATATAAGTTTATCTGAAATATATATATTATATTAGATAGATAGAGATATAAATATAGACATATAAAATACGTATTTAATGAAGCAAAAAAACTGTTGCTGCACATAATAAGAACCACTCTGTAAATTTAAGGTTTCATCCTTTCCAATCCTGTATATGTGTTTATGTTTAAAAGAGACAATTTTATTTGCCTTTTTAAGTGAACTTATATGGATAAACTACAACACTGTTTGACAAGTTAGACCTACCCAATGTGCTACAAAATTTCTGATTTTTGAAAAAAAATATAAATTCCCCAAATAAACTCTCTGTTCTGTCTCACAATTACAACTGTATTGTCTCATCCTATTTACAAGCTTCAGTACAGTGCGTACATAAACACTTCACTGGATCCTCAAAGAACAGAGGTGGTTTATTTCCTGTCAAAACCAGCAACTCTCATATAGGCAAACAATTGACTTACAATCAAATACATGAAACATGAAAAATAAATCATAGCATCATAGAATCAAAGAATGGTTTGGTTTGGAAGGGACCCTTTAAGATGAGCTAGTCCAACTCCCCTGCCATGGGCAGGGACATCTTGGCCAATATGGCCATTCTGGGAAAAATACAAGTGTTATTTAGAGTGAATAGCTGTGAGTTCAAAAAACTTCCCAAATTTAATAAATTTTGGAAAATTAATTTTTTTTCATGATCCAGAAATGTGGCCTCTCTTCAGTCATTTCTTCATGAGGCCTGTTGCTATGTCCAAGCACTCATAAAATCTCCCCACAGTATAGAAGATATTTTCAACATAGACTGGTAAAGCAGTGAAGGTCAATATTCTATTAAATTCAACATGCAATTATGCTTTTATTATTTAACAAAATTCCATTTCAAGATCTGGTTGGAATCCATTTTATTTGTACCATTTGCCTCCAGGTATGTTTCAAAGTGGGTCAAGAATCATTTTTTTTCTATGATGTGTTTGTTAAGTGAACCTCATGCTCACTTGTGTTCAGTTTATTAACTTAAAATTAATAAACTTAACTTTTTCAAAAACTTTTTACATTTTCAGCATTGATTTTTTGTCCTTTACCGTTGGGAGTGAAGTTTGCTGAAGGCAGATTGAATGAAAATTATTTTGACACCTTTGCTGAAAGAATTTTAGGATGTGTTTTGTCAGTTGCAATTATACTGTTGGGTAAGGAATCCAAAAACAATGGTCTCATTAGTAAGTTTTCCAGTAAAATGTGCCATCCATTGTGACAAGATGTATTAGATGTTATAAATTCTCTCACAGTCAATGATAGCTTTGTATGTATAAAAATACATTTCCCCCATGCATGCCAAAAATCCCTCATATTTTAGTTTAGATCATCACAAATTAAATTAGCAATTATCAGCTTAATTCTCAGAGGTATTTTTTTTTCCTATGATTACAGTGACTATGTGATTTCTGTAGGATGGAATAAAATTATTGACATGAATACCAAATACAGCAGTTCATGTATTTCATGTCTATGTAGAAAAAGTATACCAAGTACAAAGCAATTTCTGTTATCTTTATCTTACTCCAATTACTTTTACATACTCACTCTTGGAACTATGAGTAAACTTGTCCTGACCCTCCACATTTCTGTTATCTGATCCATCCAGCCTGTTGTCACGAACCAATAAAGGTCCGGTCGTGAGAGGTATGAATTTCTCAGTTACAGAATTAAGACACAACGGTGTCATACGCATATGTTGGTTCTTTATTTCATTCACACACAAAGGGTAATGGTGGGGGGGAGAGCGAGAGAGAAAGAGAGGAGAGAGGAAAAGAGAAAGAGAGGGGAGGAAATACCACCATGGAGAGTCAGCATCCTGAAAGTCTGTTGTATAGAGTGGGTGGGGTGGGCGCCTCAAGATGATGAAAATGCCACCACGGAGAATCGGCGTCCCAAAGGTCCGTCTGAGTGGGGTGGAGGTCCACACGTGGGTTCATGCGGCAACCCTTTTTGTAGTCCTTTGGATCAGCCCCTCCTGCTTGATGTTTTGGGGGCTTTCGCCAGTCTTTCCATCTTAGGAGACCAGGTGCTTCCTGCCTGTGGTTTAGCTTGTCATTGCTGCATTTTGCTGATCTGTCTCCATGGTGGTGGGTGTTGGCTTTCTGCAAATGCAAGGCCCACTTGTCCTTTGTAAGCCGTGCGGTTATGTGAAGCATGTTGTTACCTAATGTCCAGCAAGACAGTGTCCACAAAGTCATTTTGCATCCCCCAGAGCTGGCCTCCATTGTGCAGTCGCTTGGCAATGCTGTGTATGCCAGGGCCTGAGCTCATGCACAGGGTCTGGCTCTATTCTGGGGGAAGGGTACCAAAACAAGATACC
>JAAGAY010139058.1:0-35066 GCA_011801015.1 Ardeotis arabs
ATTCCCCTGCAGCCTGTGGTGATGACCATGGTGGAGCAGGTTGTCCCCCTGCAGCCCATGGAGGTCCACAGAGGAGCAGAGATCCACCTGGAGCCTGTGGAGGACCCCACACTGGGGGAGGTGGATGCCTGAATGAGGCTGTGGCCCGTGGAGGGCCCTCTGGGGCAGCTGTTCTGGAGAGACTGCACCCCGTGGAAGAGATGACCCACACCAGAGCAGTTTCACGAAGGACTATGGCATATGGGTGGGACCCCACACTGGAGCAGGGGAGGAATGCGAGGAGTTCTTCCCCCAACTATGAAGCAGCAGCGTAAAACAACGTGTGATGAACTGACTGCAACCTCCATTCCCTCTTCCCCCCTGTGCTGCTTGGAGCGGGGAAGGTAGTAGAGATACTGTTAAGCTCAGGAAGAGGGAGGGGTGAGGGGAGGTTACCTTTTTCTCTGTCTCATTATCCTGCTGTTTTTAGTAATAAATGAATAGTTTTCCCCAAGTCGAGTCTGTTTTGCCCATAACGGTAACTTTAAGGATTTTCTCCCTGTCCTTATCTCAAAACTCAAGCCATTTTTCTTATATTACTCCCTCTATTCTCTCGGAGGGTGGAGGGAGTGAGAGAGAGACTGCGTAGTCTGGTCCCGATAGGGGCTGAACTACGACACTTCTAAATCAATGTATATCAGACAGAAGACAGGCAAAATGTATTAAAATGTTCAAGGCTGTCAGACTTCACTTCTGCAGTCCTCATAAATCTCATCTATTCTAAATCAAGCAGAATATTACTATTAAAAATAACTAATTAAAAAGCTTAAATTACCATTAACTTTGTCATAGTTGGCCTTGGACCACCTATAAAATGACTGTCTTCATTCTCCTCTTCTAACTCATCAGGAACTGAAGAGAAGTCTTGTAGCTCTTCCTCTGGAGAAGACATCAACTCTGGAAGCTGGAGAAGCTCCATATTGCATTTGCCAGCAGCTTTCTTTACTCCAGGTACTTCCTGAACTCTTTGATACCAACTGGATATCAGAGGCAAATTTACCAGATTTTTGCCTTGTTTTTTGATGGAAACCTAGGAAAATAAAATGGAAAGGTTACTTGCTACCGTAAATGTCTTCCTACAAGCCACAAGAAGGCAAGAACTACAGAAGTGAGCTCAGCTCTATGTTGAGCATGCTTACTCATAGCATGATGCTAACACAAAAAGCTAGCTAGTTAACAGCTCAGGCCTGCAAGTGGAATTGCCAGTTGGCCATTTAGACTTTATCTTCAATTCCATTTGCTTAATAGGATGAAAAGGTTTACACGACCAATTTTAATCCTAATTTAATCAGTAACAGTAAAACACAACATAAATAATATTCTTAATTATCTGCCATTTCCTAACAAATGAATAATTCATTTTGGTTGAAAAAAAAAAAAGAAAAAAAAAAAGCAGCAAAATAAAGAAGCAAACAAACCCAATTTGCAATGAATACTGGACTCTAAGCAAGACATTACGGTACCTGAATGCTCTTCCTTCCCACAGGCACCCTGCAGCCCTTAAAAGCTCATCCACTGACAGCTGAAATACCTTTGACTATGTGGTAACAGCAAAACAGGCACAGGCATACCCTGTCCCTGGTCTTTACTGAAGTCTTTGCACTACATCTGTGACTTTCGTTTTATACTAGCACTGAATCCAAAACTTTCTTTAAAAATCATACATTTAGTTAAACTTTTTTCCATCTTAACTTCTTATTTTTATACAAAAATGGTAACTAGTATACTTATTTTCTGAATTAATTATATGATAGTAGGATGAAGCAGCCTTCAATAGAAATTAGAATTTTAAGGGTAAAAAAAAAAAAAAAAACTTAAGTAAGAATACAATGCACTTATTAAAAAAAAGGATAACCAAATCACATTTTCACATGAAGATCAGCTAACTTTAAAAAGGATGCACTTAGTGAACTAAAGTAATTACTACAGTAATTTTTGTTCAGGGTCCCCAAATGTTTTAGAACACTGAAGATCATCCTCTTTACAGGAGGGGTTGTGAAGTCTCCATCCTTGGAGACACTCAAACCTGACTGGACACAATCCTGGGCAACTGGCTCTACTTGACCCTGCTCTGACCAGGGGGGATTAGATAAGATTATCTCCAGAGGTGCCCTCCAACCTCAACTATTCTGTCACAGTGTGCCTGCTTTAAGCAGAAAATTAAAAATCATAATTACAGGAAAAGGCAGAAAAGGCCATGCAAAAACAGTGCTCCTCCACATACCTGCCCTCAGTGTGGAAATAAGAATTGGTAAAGAACTCTTGAAATTACTCAAGATTTCAAGCAGCTTTCTTGGATGCTGTGTTTATAATGTTCTTAGGGTAACCACAAGTAATTAGTAACAGCTAAAGGAGCAAAAGGAGGATGAACTGTGTAATTTTAATATCTAATTCAATATGCTAATAGTAACACAGGCAGAAATAAATTAATTCAGTTAAGGAAGAAATATTTTGGAAAGCAATTCTAAGAGGCACTGTTACACTTGATAACAAGAGTTCTAAACTGTATTTTAAAAAGTGAATAGTGGTTTCTCCCAGATGTAGAATGAGCTCTTGTTATTCTTCTGTTAATTTTAAACAGTTACAACTAATATAAAGCATAACAAAGCTAACCTCAGAAAGATAACAGAAATGGAATGAGGTAATGAAAAACAACTCCTCAGCTTCATTATCTTACTTTTAGTAATTACAATTACAATCAGCTAGTCAGTCTCCTCATATTTATTGTATGATACTTTCCAGACACATACCCATTGAAGACTTTATTATTATTCACAACCTCAAGCAAAGTGGAAGTGCAACTATAACAATTTTTTTTTAAACACAATTCAGGAAGTCTAGTTATATAAGTGATAAATAACATTTTAATACAGAATTAAACTCTGGCACTTCTATCAACAAGCACAGTTTCAACCCACTGCCTGCAAGAAGCTTTCAGATGCAAGTTATTAAATTTGGATGATAACTGTAGGAATCAAGGTATAATTGCTTAGAAAACTGATCATTCACCAGAGAACAGAAACAAAGGAACATTATCCCAGAGCTCTTATAATTTAGGTAGAAATGAAACTGAAAGCCAGTGTTTTAGGACGAACCTTGGTGCAAGCCAACAAAAATGTATTATACAATATATAGTTCATAAGCTGCAGACCATCACAGCTACAGGGTCACATAGGAAAAGCAAATAAATACAGCATTCTTAGCTGCTCACAGTACAACTTCAGGACAATTTCAATTGTATTGCTGAAATCAATTAAGCATCTGATCCAAGAATCTTCTCATGACTACCACCTGTAAATCAAATATTACAGTAAAAAGTTATACTCTTCTTAAGTACAAAGGTATTGGAAAAACAAAGACTGAAATACATTAAAGTTTTTAAAACAGTAGGAAAGTATTTTCTCTTACTACTTTTGTTTAGTATCATCCATACAGAAGTTGCTGTTAATCCCCATGTTGCTGTTAATCCCCAAATGTGATTTGTAAAAAAAAAGAAAGCACAGATGAATTAATAACCATTTCTGTAAAATAACTCATCATCTTAATTCAAAGGTAGCCATATTGATCTATTTCTGGACTCCATCTTGCTATCATCATACAGAAATCCACTGAAGATTATCTTTGTTAAAGGAGTTACAAATTGGACATTTGTCACATATTAATATTTGGTAGTAATTATGCTGATTTTAGGGATTGTTTCTCTGAATCTGACTGACGGCATCTTCTCCAGGAATTCCATTTGTTTTCAAACAACATAAGGCAAATTTGGCAAAACAACTTGCAAAATCAAAATGCAAATACCAGCTTCACTCGGAGCTCTCCTGGCAACAGACACCAACTTAGCTATCAATCTCATAGAGTAACTGCAGGAATACTGGTAGTAGGCAACCTCACTGTATCCTTTTATTGTCATGGGAAGTAAAGACACAGCTGTCATTTCCTTACTTCTTTTCTGTGTATAGATCCTCATAAAAGTAAGTATACAGATTGTGCTGAGCAAGACTCTCACACAGTCTCGCCACTGAAGTTTTTCCCACTGTAAAACTGGTTTTGAAGCTGAGCTCAAGTCACTCACACTGCTAAGCCACATTAAACCTCCAGAGGTGAGAAGAGGGTAGAGGGAGAAAAGGGGGACTGGGGCAGTAAAAATTAAGTCAATAAAAATCAAATTGCATGGCTTTATCAGGCCCAAAACATATTTTGATGTATTTTCCTAATCCAGATGTTAAGATGTTTATACAACAAAATTGGCAAGACACCAGCGCTTACTAGGTAAGTGCTATGAAAAAAACAACAACCACCAACATGCATACATGGAATCGCCTTTTCAGATGCAGATGAATTTTGTACAAAGTGAGAGATCCACCACAAAAAGTTCAATGTGACTAAGGCTCTCCCTACAAGAAGGGTGAGATCAGCTTTTAACAGATCACTGATCTATAAGGTACAGAGATATGAATATTTTACTGATTCAAATTACAGTCAAGTTGACGCAACCAGTAGCCTGGTAAACTGCATCCTGACTAGGGATGGCAGGAACTTCTAAAACCAGCTTTGCCACATGCAACAGTGTTTCTATAATGACATTCTATGTTGGGGAGCAAAGACTTATTCCCCTTTGGAAATTCTTTGAAGGTTTCAAATTCCTCCATGTACAGACTGGGAGACCTTTTTGAGATCCATAAACTCATAATAAGATGTGAAATAGTTCTTGAGAATGAAGGGAAAGAATGAAATTTTGCATATACTCAGTATATACAGTGTCCATATTACTTTGCTACACTGTTTTACTTCATTGTGTTGCAAAAACCTCTTTATGTGAAGGAAACAGATAAGGATGAAGACAACTGAAAACAGTCCACTAGTGTTTGTCCAGTACTGGGAACGTGCTAGGTTAACTGCAAAGGAGAAGAGATATAAAGGCATCTTTGAATAGACCATATGCTTGGCATTTCCAAAATACTTACACAATCTGACAGGTAAAAACAAAAGTGTAGACTTTCTACTAGTATGTTATTGGACCATACAGGTAACACAAGATTCTATTCGAAAAAAAAAAATTAAGCAGGATATCTCACAGGACTGCAAACAGAATTGTAACTTTTCAGTTATAAACTTCATTGCAAGAGCTTCTAGCAACATCAAGGAACTTCTCCTTTCACTGCAGTAAACAAAGGACCTTCCACAAGCTGTGGAAAACAGTTTAGTAGCAACAATACTATGAACGACTAAACTACAGATTATAGAAGTTTCAGGGGCTGAAGCACATTCCAAAGCAGCTGGCTCCCTAGACACAACACCTCCTTTCTGAGTAGGGTCACAGTGACGAATCCTTGCTTGAAGAAGAATACAGACTAAGTTTTGTAAAAACAAAACTGCACAGAAGAATAAAAGGTTCGCTGATATGTAGGTATTATGCTGTCCTAGGCACCCATCTTTATCTACAGATGCGCAATGAAACTGGCTTATTTTGTGGAAGGGCTTGATAAAAAGCTTGCATGTGAGAGATACTAAAGCCGGGCTGGCTACAGAGTAATGTTTCCTCCCAAAGAAGTCACTTCTAGGAACTAGAAGAAAACAACAGCAGAGATCAAGAATAATTAACCTATTATGAGGCAAAATAAGAAAATTGTAAGTCATAGCACATTTTAAAAAGAAGTATTTGTAGACACAAAAAATTCTCAAGAGAATCTCAAGAAATTACACACCAATAGCATAAACAAATAAGCTTTTGGAAGTCTTCCACTAGTCAATAACCAAGTACCTCTTCAGCTTTAGTATGTGTAAGGGAAGTCAAGGATTTACACCTCTAAAAAGCCACTATAGTCCCTGAATCTCTCTCCATTCATTGCCTCCCTAAAAGGCGTTCTTACTTTCCTAGAAGATACTTCTTGTCTTTTAGGCGTATCTGTCCGTGTCAAGATAAAGTCACATAAAGTTTCAAGTCTTTACTGAAAAGAATTCTGATTCAGATAATATCCGTGTAGTAAAAGTACAACAAACGAGGTAGGAATTAATTTTGCCTTGTCCCTCAGTACACAGTAACCAAAATTAAAGTAGGTTCATGCTCATCTATTTTCTATGCATATTAGAATGTACGTTAAGTGTCCATTTTGATTATTCTTGTGGAGTAATTTTCTGGGCCACAAAGTGCCAAAACTTTTCAACATAGTATTTTAACAGCTAACAGTGTTTACTAAATACTGATATGCTGTGTATTTAAAAGTAATTTTGATGATCTCACAAACCCCTGTTTTTGTTTGTACAAAACCAAAGATAAGTCTTCTGTTCCAGGTTAAATTCACATCACAAGCACCACAATATACTCTAAATCAACATATTTTACAACTTCCCATTTCTTAAAAAAAATACATATACACTACTTATTAATTGCAGAACATGTCATCTTACCAAGAACTGATGGATGCACGGCAAAAGCACTATATCTGCCAAGGTAAAATAAAGCCCTTCTGCAAAAACATGGTCCAAAAGTGGAAGGTCAGAGGTTTTTGTTCTCCTGATGTGAGGAGCCTCCCTGTTGACTGCATCTGATACTTCCTGGACAAGTAGCTTGGAGAAAGCTATGCTCAGTTCCAAAGTTGGGCGTGGATGTTCATGCATTTCCACTGTTTTTCCTTCCTCTGTTGCTTTTTTACCAAGTACAGGCACTGCAGCCTCGGCACCTGCCTTCTGTTGTTGAAGTTTTTGCCTTCGAATTTTGTCATCATTATGCACTCGGACAGGTTCTCCAAGCTTCCTTTCAAGCTGTAAAATGTCAGGAGGAATAGTCTGACAGTGCTCAGGAGATGCTGTCAAAAATCCTTCAACAGCCAAAGGTATGCTGATCTCACAAAGTCTGGTCCACTGGCTAACCTGTCAGACGAATGTATGTAATTAATGTCTTTACAGAAAGAGAAACAAAATCCAGGGTACCTTTTTGTACACTTAGAGCAAAGGTGGTAACTCCAGGTTTTAATACTTTCTTTGATAATCTTAGAAGCTCAGATATTTTGTATTACTTTTGCAATAGCAGAATTAGGAATCTAAATCTTATATATAAAAGAATGCACAGTTATCTAGTATAGCATGTTTTTCCTTATTATTGGTATGAGATTAGGGTTGCTGCGTAACTCATGAGAAGCAAAGCTGTCATTGATTTATATGTCATCTCTACCAAGTGTTGGTAATAAAACCAGATTACAGCAAACAGATTTTGAGCACACTTATTTTACAGAAATACATTATATTATTAGTGGTTTTTTAGCATGGAACATCAAAAAACTTTAGTCTGACTGAACAACATCTCAAAAAAATTACTTTTTTCATGTTCTTATCTCTGTCTCTTTTTCTTATTATCCATACTTAAAGGTTCTAAAACTTTTAAACTCTTGTCTTTTCTTATTCAGTTTACTCACTTTGCAGCCATCTGAAACATGAAGTCAAGTTTTCCAGCAGTTTCAAGAAGAGATTAGAATCAGAAGTTTTGGAGGATGTCAGTGACAATTTCTTTATGCTAGTCCTAGATGGACTAACACAAGGATATGCTTCCCCAGATCTGCTACTCAACAGCAGGGATGAACTGAGCTGGAGGCACAGTAATCAATAGCAACCATGGATGTAGTGATCATTAAATAGTGGAGTTCAGCCTCCTGAGAGATGTGAGGAAGGCAAGTCTACATGGATGAACTGCCAAATGAGTAAACTGCTATGTTTACTCATAAAGGCGCTGAAATGTCAACTCAAAGGGTAGTAGTGGTTAACGGTTCACGCTCTACCTGAAGGTCAGTTATAGATGGAGCTCTTTAAGGGTCTATGCTGAGGCCTACCCCATTTAATTATCTTTACCAATGACCTAGAGGGGCAGATGGAATACACTTACATCAAAGACGACACCACTGAGCTGAGCAGTCAATAAACTCCAAGAAATGGTTGCCATTCACAGGGGCCTACACAGGCTAGAGAATGGGCTGATAGCAACCTCATGAAACTCAGCAAAACATCTCACACCTAGGATGGACTAAACCCAGCAAACGGTACAGGCTAGGGACTGACCACCTGGCTAGGTAGCAGCTCTGCTGAAATGACTCTGAACACCCTGGTGGGCATAAGTTAAACATAAGCCAGCAGTGCGCCTTGGCAGTGATGAAGGCCAACTGCATACAGTGCTCTTGAAATCAAAATTAACAAAAAGTTAGGTTTCTCTTAGTTTACTTCAAAATGGAAGAGCTGTACTTCATAACTCATTGAAACCATATTGCTAGACATGTAACAAAGACCTGACCCATTTTTTTTGAATCTTAAGGTTCTTTTCATGCTGCTAAAAAGTAGTATATTTTAAAAGAATTATTTTTCAACTTCATGCCAAAATACAGATACTTCTCCATTCAGGAAATTTCATTTTCTAAGCAAATTAAGTCTCCTACTTAAAGAACTTAGCTTACATGAACGTTAAGAGCCTACTTCAGAGTATTTAATTATTATAAAAAACTCTATTAATATATGTAAGAGAAAGAAATGCACTCACTTCAGCACAAGCTTTTAAGCAGGTCTTCTTAAAACCTAAGAGTTCCAAAACATGCTTTTTAGATGGATCTGCCTCATAAGTCTTCTGTATTATATGCCTTAAGACAACAGAAAGCCCAGCTCTGCAGAACTTGCCATCTTTCATGACAACAGCAGGTAAACAGCAGCTCTGCACAATCAATGGAAGCTGACATCTGGAGATTAAACGGACCTCAAGATCACCAAGGAGGTTTTTTGTCACAAACTGATCATCCACATTCTCACCAGTCGGCACTAAGAAAATCTTGAATAATTTGCAGTCACAGTAGGATAGCAAAAACAAAGAAATAGATGTATGAAGAGGAAAGATACTATCTCTGTACTGACGAGAAAAACCCAAATATAAATGTTCTTCAGCGACACTATCTTTCATCTTCTTCCTGAGCTGAAGTTCCTGAAACAGAAATCAGAACACAACATTCATAGAATAATATAGAATTTAGAACAAAAAAGAGAGTTTGAAACAGTGGTCCTTCCACTATCTACTAAAACTGATTTTAACATAAGACACTATTAAAGACATCCTGCCTGAATAAGTGCACTGCAGGCCCTTCTTGAGAGAAAAGAATGGTTTCACATATACACTGTCTCTTCACATACAAATCTTTGATAGGGATATGATCTGTGTAGTTTGGTTTTTTTTTTTCACATTTTAGCATATTTATGACATTAAACAAAATACAGAAAATGAAAAGAAAATATTTCCTTTTAAATTTCTTAGCATATGAACATTTTATAGCACGGCTTTTTTTGTTTTAAATCAATAATCTCCCACAATATTAACCATATACTATTGAAAAAACAAGTTCCTGAGTACATATCTACAACAGTCAGTTTCCTAATATACACATTTGTATTTCTGTAACTGTTCGAAGACATATATCTAGGGTATTCAAGGCATGAGAATTAATATTGGTTTCTATTTTAAAAAATAATCTAAAGCCTGAAGAGATACTAACTGAAGGTCAAGAGGACATATAAGAAAAAAAAAAAATCAAGCATGCTACATGAACACCTCAAGCACATAACTATTTTAAAGCAGTTAAATGCAACAGTAACATAGCTGAAATTAATGTCTTTTCATTATATTGAAAACTTAAATTCATTTTCATTATACTTGGCTTAAAATTACATTTTTCCTATTAAACTATTCCATACCAGTTTAATATAAAACAATAATGCAATCATTGTTCTGCTCCATCACTCAATAAAATCACCCATTAACCTATAAATTACAACTCATATTGAAACACTTTAGACACTAGATGGCACTCTTAAAACAATCATTATAGAAGAAAGCTTTACTATAATGTTGCTAAAAAAGGCCAGTATGGCTTTTTCATATACATATATATATATATATATATATATACACACAAAACACAACTGACATTGGAGCAGCATCAGTCCTGCAAATAATGGTCTAAATTAATAAAGTCTCTGTACAGTTACATGAATATGACAATTATTTTAAAAGCAAAAAATGTTTTAATTTGTTATATCTAGATTATCGGGGTTTTTTTTCATGTAGATGTGTATATCAAATTTACTACTTTATATCTTCTATCACTGGGCCAAATCAACTGTCCGAAAAGAGGTAGTGGAAAAACAAAATCAAGTCCTTCTGCCATTAAGTAAAGATGATAATAACGATTGTTATAGTGAAGTATTTTTAAACCATTACATTAGATGACTGTCTCAGAATGACAGTGGCTCAACATAATAGTACTGTTGCTTTTCTTTAATTAATACACCTGTCACACAAAGAATAGTACAATACATAATGAAATATCTACTTTCCTAAAAGCTATTTTATTTGGATAAATCTTGACAGCATATAAGTTGAGACAGATTCAATACTGTAGGTACAGCTCTATGGAAAAAACTATATAGTGAAGGTACTGTTGAGGACATTATTCAAGAAGAGTGAGTCTTACGTGTTAAATCCATAGTTACCAGCATTTAAACTCATATCCTCAACTACAGTATTTCTTTCAATATTAAATAGTACCCTCATATGCATTTGGGTTGGTTTTATTTTCCATGGGAACCTGTAGAGCATACAACCCCATCTTTGCCTGGCCTCTCTAGCCACTCAGACATACACATCCACCTTATAAATCACTTCACCTCTGAATTTTTTCTTCTGGTTGACCTTACTGGACATAAACAGCTTTTTTGGTCATTATCATGCTGTACAGAACTGGTAAATATTTTGGTAAATTCTGAAGAGGTTTCTATTTCCAAAGTATATTATTCTGTAGTTTCCATCTGCTAATCATCTCTTCTTACAAATTATTCCAAATCCATCACTCAGGATTGCACAAGTACAACATGAACCTCTACAGATGCAGGTACTGTCAACAGGTGCACTGGCCCTTGCCCATTTTCATCCAGAGTAGCAGCTCTGAAACATTGTTTTCCTGCAGAAGACTAAAAATAAAAAATAAATATTTTAAAGACGCCCAAATAGAGGTACTACGTAATTAGGCTATTGATTAAAATTACAAAAATGCCTTGCTATGAAAACTGGCAGATGAAAGGGTGAATACTATCAATGCGAATTCTCCTCCAATCCGTTGAACAAAATTACTTCTACCCAGTAGCAACGAGCAATAGATAGCAGCCGTCAGTCAGTCCCACAGATAGTAATTGATTGGAAATAACGACTTGTTGGTCATTGGTCTGCTCTGTATTCATCCCAGTAAATGCCGCAGCTGACACCATCCTATTAATCCACCTGTCTCCTTGAAGTTTGCAATTTGTCTTGAAATTTGCCTGGTCAGGTTCCACTATTCTTATCCTCAGGTATACAGCTATCACGTACAGAAGTCACACAAATCAGACAAACCAATACTAGGATCTTGCTGAAGCAGGATAAGCAGATGTTGTCCAGAGCTACCCACTCCATTCTCTTGACAGGGTCAGAAAACGGGAATATGCATGCAGTCCACTTAATTTAGTCCACAGTATCTTAACTTAAAGTCACTTCCCTCAACCATTTTAGGTAAGGCTCTGTATTTTGCACTGAAGCAAAAGTACACTCAGGAAAGATCTGTTCTTCTAAAAGCCTTGAAGAGAGAACTTCTGGGAGACAGCTAGGCCAAACAGCTTGAGGGTGGTTATTAACTTCTTCAAAACTCAGAGAAAATTTTGTGAACATACACAGTAATTTACCACTACTCAGCTGCAACATGGTGAACTATACCAGAGGGACTGAATTATTTTTCTGAACCTAAACAAATTTCTACAAAGACAGAAAGAACACAGAAACAGTGACATTCATTCTACTTACACAGGAGCACTGTGCTCATGCTGTAAAATCAGAACATTTTGCAGAAATGATTGAGAAAAAAATATTTTGGAGAGGAGAGGAAGGAAAGGCCAAGACTTTTCTTCCCCCTCAGCCAGAGCAGTAAAAAAATGTCTTTCTGCATGTAGCCACAAAAGTGCCCATGTAAAGGACATGGTAGAAATGTGCAACTAGAGGTGACAGTGAGCCCGGGAAATTACTTGTTTTGACAGTGGCTCAGACCTAGATAGCATCAACCGGTCTTGGTATCACACACCGAATCAGCTTAGTACCCTTTAGTCCCACACAACTTGTCAGCTATACCTTCTCTGCAGAGTCAGTTCAGACTCTGATCTGGCTCTTTCCTGTATTCTCCTTTCTCAGGTAAAGCCACCTCTCTTGGCTTGGGAGTGCTTAAAATAAGCTTAGACAGCCTATGAGATGTGTTCTCACTTAAGACTGTCCAGTACAACACAAGTTACTGTACTCACTGGCTAGCAGTCCTCCAGTACTTGCCTGTAATTACCTACTCATGAGCCCAAAAGGACAAAGAGAAGTTCTCCAGTAACTCTCCACAGAATTGTACAATTCAACTCCATGAAGCACAAAGAACCAGTGAACAGTCTACAGGAAGCATGACTTGTAGCTCAGCTGCTCAAACACAGGCAGCTATCTTAACCCCAAAATAAAACCAGATTTTTCATTGCTTATTGATAAGAATCTCAGAGCTCATAATTAAGTTGCAGTATCTGCTGTTGAATTTTCTGATATATAAAAAAGGCATTTCTACATTTTCTTCTAGTTGGACAGGCAGCTGTTTTTAATAAGTTTTCCAAAGGCTAGATTCTCCTTTAGCTAGGTTTTGTGCACACAATGAAGTAGCATTTATCCCCAAAAGCAAAAAAAAAATTAAATATCACTCATTCATAAAACATTCATTAGCTACTTTGATTTTTTTTTTAAGTACTCATAAAATAAAATTCAGAAAGGGATTCTCATATCAAGGAGAGGGAGGAGCAGAAGGGTTAAGCTAAGGCACCTATTTCAGTTAATTAGACTCTCCCCACATAGGAGGAGTAAGGAAAATCCAAAGATGAAAACGATGGTCAATATTATGAGCATTTTCTTTTTAAGGAATCACATAAACAGTGACAGTATCAATACAGCAACAATTAATCATTCTAGATAGCAATTCTGAACCAAATACAAACAAACTGTAAATTGCTAATTTCTGAAAAAGGTGCAAGCAACTAATAGCTTACACTTAACAGCAGAACAAACTCCAGAGGAGGCGGTAACGCCACCTCTCATCACAAAAAACACAAATGTCTCATTTCTTTGGTTTTCACACTGCACATTTCACAAGATCATAGAATCATAGAATGGTTAGGTCTTAAATCTGAGACAAGTACTTACATAAACAAATTATTTCCAGACCCTGACAAACCAATCTGTCATTGCATCGTTTATATGACAGCGATTCATTTTGGTTCATACAGGCAACCAGGTCTCTCTCAACTAAAGGCCCTGATCCTGCCAAGTACTCATGATACCTGACCTGAAGGTGTCTTTGCAATATACTGTCCCCTTATTGTCAAATATAGTCCTAAACTCTTCTCATATAGTATACTACTACTATTGTTCCTACCAAAGTCCCATTATCTTCTCAAATTTGCAGTCCTACAACACTGAAATTGGTTTCCCATCCCAGAACCATACTCCCTGTTCTGCTACTGATATGTTCAATTTAGGTCCGAGTTATTAAACTTACTGTGTGGAGTGGAACAAATTATATTCTTAATTAGAGTCCATTTAGGACAACAATACTTTTCTGTTTCTGCAGCTAACCTTCAAGGGATGAAAAGATGAGCTTCACTCAGCAGGAAAACAAATGAAATGTTGCACTTGAAGCTCCTGCTTGCATCCTCCAGCTGCTTCTCTGCTCCTTTGCTATGCCCAGTGTGGCAGTCCAGGGACTCATCTCCTTTACAGTTGCCAAAGAACTTGTATCTAAATTCCAAGAAAGCCCAAACAAACATGTTAAATTATGGATCTTCAAATTTATGATAATTCAGGCTCAAATATCAAACTCAGTATTCTTAAGGCTCTTAACTATTGATTTAATTAAGGTTAAGATACACTTGTCAATTTGCTCAAGTTTGCTTCTCCCGCTCCCTCCAATACTCACACATAATTCTTCACTTTACTTCACCCAACTGAAAATACACATTATTAAGATGAAGGTACCATCATCAAATAAGAACAGATAAGCTTATTAGCTGCTATTTCTGTTTTGGTGACCAACGGTTAGGCAATTAACAGCACTCATGTTAAAATCAGCTACCAAGTGAGCACCCTTAAAAGCTGAGCAGTGGAAGACAATGTTTTTCAGAACTCTAAAGGAATGAAGGCCACTGTTTTGGTTTATACTTGGAAGTTACTTTTTGCAACTAGATTGGCTAGAAGTTGTTTCTAAGTTAATTCTTAATATACAAGATTCTCAGTGAGCAAAGGACTTTGTCAAAAGTTTAAGGGGTTTTTGCTTTTTTAATCCATTTGTATTCCACATTAGATTTCAAAAGGCAAAAAAAAAATAGCAATTCATTTAATTTTGTTCATAGATATGTAAATTGGACAGCCAAATGATATTCTGAATAAAGTAAATCTCTACTAGAGATTCACTTTCATTGTAACTATAGAGCTCGTAACGCCTTGGGTAAACACAGAAGAAATTTTAACCTATTTAGAACTTCCTGCGACATGAAGAAGAAGAAAAAAAAAATAGCCTGAGCTCAATTGGTAAGAAAATCTTTTGTAAATCATCTTCTCCCATTTTCTGACTTCTAAACACAAGTATCTCTCTCTATGAACTTCAGAAAGCACTGCTAAAGTTCTCCACCTTTATTTTTCATAAGATACTTACATGGACAGTGCCATTTCTGAACTCATACAGAACTTTCATACAGACTGTGCAATTGCCAAATAACATACCTGCCTTCGTTACTTAAGAATTTTTTTTTACATTTATACTTGAAGTTAGAAGATTTAGAATAATCCAGCAGGTTTCTCTTGCTCTTACTCCCCTAGACATCAAAAACTTCTTCACCACAAAAAAAAAAGATAATTCGGAGACTACCTCAAAAGTTTATCTAGGGAATTTTCTTTTTCAGCCTCAGACAGTTACCAACATAAAGCCACCTACTACACTCAAATGGCCCACATCTTGAATGTAGGGTAGCTGTTCAAATAGAAGATTTTCCCCCTTCCCTATTCAACGTTTTTAGAAATACTAAGAGTAGCATTATTAAAATATTGTAACAGAGATTTTAGAGATCAATAAAATGCACATTATCTGAGAAACAAGACTTTTGTCCTGGACACAAGCTCTCATGTTTGACTAGACCACTGTAATATTTCCTCACAAATGGAAGCACTTCATCTTCTTCCTTTACTGCAACCATATACTAAAAATTATTAATCTTACAAGTTGTTTACTAGTATTTTTCTTTTACCTTTTGCCTGAATTTAGATGTTGCTCTTCCACTTGTTCAGAGAGAAGTTAACATTTTTAAACAAACTGGAAAAAAAACGGGAAATAATAACTATGGGGACATTTAAAGTTACACACTTTTCAAATCAGGATGACAGTCCTTTTCAGACTACAAGGTAAAGAGAGCTAGAAATTGAAAAGCCCATTTAGCTTTTTGCATTGAGCTTTTCAACATCAACAGAATTACCCTAACACTTTAATTCCCACAAAAACTTTTAAAAAGTATTTTTAACAAAATGAGCTTCTGTAATGACTGCAACTCACTTATTTCAACAGAAGAGCAAAGCAGTCAGTCTGGATTTCTTTACATTGCTAATTTCTTTTACTCCTAGTTACCATATCCCATCTCTTTCCCATCTTTTCCTTCAGAGAATTTCTCCTAACATCTTGTCTCTAAGCATAGACATTTATAAAGCCTTGTTTCCTATATTTTTTGTTTCTAAGATAGTTGATTTTCCACACTATTTTGGCTCTGTAGAGCACATCTTCCTTGTGGATTTATGCACTACCTTTCCTTTGAAAGACTTAATAGCCTACCTGGTTGCCCATCCTCACTTAAGTATTTTCGCACAGCTACTACCCTTCCATTAAACGTGAGAATTTTATGAATCCTTTGTCAGCTTATTATGACAAAAGCAGCCACTGACATACACAATAAAACAAAATGTGGAGTACAGAACTAACAAAACCACAAGACACTACACTATTCACTCACAGTATCTTCCCAGCACTTTTCTTTAATTAGATGGTAAATTCTGTGGGAAGAGATTTTTTTTCTGTTTCTATACTGGCCTTATTTACAGCAGCCACTGTTAAAAGAGGGAAAGGAAGAAGTAATGAACATCGCAGTACTTGCAATGTAACTTAAAGATAAATAATGTTGTCTACCTTTGGCATAAAAATCACCTTGGCTATTTAAAAATAATAAACATTAAGCAAGTATACTTTTCACTAATTGTACTGTTTGTTATCATTTTCTTTTCCCTTTCAACGTGCACTAAACAACAGTTAAATAGTTTCACTGAGCTACTGTGTTAAAAATGTAATAAAGAAAATTGTTGGTTTAAAAATGTTTCCCAGGAAAATGAAAAATTAAAAAATTAAAAATAAATAAGTACATCCTCCTCATTTTAGTTCCCAAAAAAGACCTCATTTATTTGTTGATTATTACATGGAAAAACAGAACTTCTGTTAAATATACACATTAACATTTCAGAATTGTTCAACATAGTAAGTAATTTAAAAATTTAGTTCTCCTCCAGGAAATATTTAACTTAGCGCAAAGTAAAAAAAAATGTGCTTTCAGGCGGGTAACTTTGGAGGTTGGGGTTATATTTCTATCCAGATGATCAATTTGCTGCACGAGTTTAGGGCCACGATTACATCCTCAAGTGAATCCAAAGAGAAGCACACAAGCTTCCAACCAGAATTTCAGGCGGGTTTATCAATAAAGTAACGTTCCTCCCAACGAGGAGCTCCCAGCCGCCCACTCCTTCACCAAACGGAAAGGAAACGGCAACAGCGGCAGGGGCGGCCCTTCCCACTGCGGGAGCCCGGGCGGGGAAACAGCAGGAAACCGGGGCTCCCCGGGGCTGCGTGGAGGCCGCCGACACCCGCAGAGGCCGCCCCGCACCCGCCGGCGGCTCCCCCTCAGGCAGCTCCGGCGACCCCCGACCCCCTCCCGCCGCCGCGGCGGCTGCGACCCGGTAACGGCCACGAGACAGTAAGACCCCACCCTCCTCCAGCGGCTCCGTCCCCCCGCGCGCGACGCGGGCGCCAACCACCGCTTACCCCGCCCCACCCGCAGCGCTCTCCCGGCCCCGCACGCGGCCCGCCGCCACCGCTTCCGCCCCGACCCCGCCCCTTCCTGCGCGCGCTCCCCCCGCCCACAGCGCGGGACGCGCGCGCGCCCGGAACGACTGCTTCCCGGCCCTGGTTGCGGGGAGGGGACCGGCGCGGCGGCGGACCCGGCTCCGAGCGGCGAGGGCGGGAGGTGCGGGGTGCCTCTGTACGCTCTCCTTTTACTTCTCCTCTCCGGGAAGAGGGCGGCGGGCTGCTCCGCGGGGCCCTGGTAAGAAAGGGCTTGGGAGGAGGAAGAGGGGAGCTCGCACGCACACTTGGTGGCCGCTACCCGCGGTCCCGGGGCGGGGCGAGTGTTGAGTCTCCTTGTGGTGCGGGGAGGAGCCGGCGGGGCGGGGAGGCGAGGCGGCCGCGTTGGCCATGTGGCTGCTGCCGCCCCTCCTGCCGCCGGCGGAGGGAACGGTCCCTCCCGGTGCGGCAGCCTTGAGGGGCTGGGCCGGTAACGGGCGCGGGAGGGTCCTCGCAGGCGGGGGCGGGCTCTGCCGGGGCGGGCTCTGCCGGGGCGGGAGGCTGCCGCGCCGCGCTGCGCTGCCCCGGGGTGGTTTGTTTCCACCTCAGGGCACCGAGTCGTCTGGAGCCGCCCAGCCGGCTCCCGGGGACTGGGCTCGGTGTAAGCGGGCTCGGTTGTCCGCGCCGTAACGAAACGGGGAGGCTCGGCTCCCTTTGTGCCAGGGACCGAGCCGGGCTCGGCACCGGCCCGCGGCTGGGGACAGCCATGAGGAAGAAACGAACCAAGCAGGTAGAGGTGATGTATACCTAATAAAGAAAATCTAAGTTTCAACCATAGTATAGGATATTTTTGGATTAAAAGGTGGTGGCGTTTTGTTCTCTTACAAATTTTATTTTTAAAGTGATTTTCGGCTGAGAGGCCTTTCCTTCATTCTTAAAGGAAATGTCAGGGAGAAAATTGCACCAAATGTATTGCAAAGGATCAAGTCGTGAGTTTGGTGTGACTCATTCAGCAATTTTGTTTTAAGTTAGGTTCTTCCACCAAGAAATCACCAGGAGGGTGATATCTGGGGAACTTGTAAACCTGATAAATTTCAGTAGGCACTGAATTAAGGAAAGGTGAAAACAGCAATAGAGCCCTAATCAATTTACAAGTGATTTCAACCAATGGGCAGCGACATCTATTTAAACAGCATCTTAAGGTCCATTTTTACAGAAGCTTGGTGGTAGCAGGGATTAGCAAACCTCAATTGCATAGGTATGATTATCTCATTTACCTGAGTAAATGTTTTTTATAAAACTGATTTTTGTGGCAACAACTATTCATGAGAACAAAAACAGCTTGTAAAAAAGTAAGGCAGATGTGACAGGAAAAGAGCTTGATTAAATAAGGAACTCATTATGGCGCTCCAATGCAAAAAGGACATATACAGGAGGTGGAAGTGGAGACAGTCTACAAAAGAGGTTGCCCTGAGAGGTGGTAGATGCCCCATCCCTGGAAACATTCAAGGCCAGGTTGGATGGGGCTCTGAGCAACCTGATCTGGTTGGAGATGTCCCTGCTCCTTGCAGGGCGGTTGGACGAGATGACCTTGAGAGGTCCCTTCCAACCCAAACCATTCTGTGATTCTGTCTACGATTCTAATACAGAAATATTGCCCAGGCATGTGCGGATGGTGTTAGGAAAGCCAAAGGTAAGCTACTTTTGAAACTAGCAAGAGATGTGTAACAAGATGCCATTTATCAGGAAAAGGATTCACAAGGAAAATACAGTGCTGCTGCTGAGTGAGACAAGTGTTTTAGTGACAGCAGACACAGATAAGGTTGAGATAGTCAACGTCCTCTTTGCCTCAGACTTCACCAATAAGGTCTCCCAGGCCTTTTGGCACAAGGCAGGCTTCAAGAAGAGGAGCTACAAGTTGTGGAAGAGGATTGAAGCAGAGATTGTTTACCTGACAAGTGATGAGCTCAGGTGGACTGCATCCAAGGGTGCTGAGAGCTGACAGTGTCTTCACAAAGCTCCTCTCTGTCTTCTTTGAAAGGCCATGAGACTGGGGAGATGCCCGAATACTGGAGAAAGGCAAATCTTACATTCATCTTCAGAAAGAACAAGAAGGACAATCCAGAGAACTACAGGCTGGTCAGCCTCACTCCTTAAACCTGTGGAAAGATCATGGAGAAAGCCATTTGTAGCCATAAAAAGGAGCAAAGGAGCAAGTGGTGACTGTGGGTGGCCGGCTTGGGATCTACCAAGGATAAATCATACCTGACCAACTGGATTGTCCTCTGTGACAAAATAACAAATCTGAAGATGAAGGAAGAATGTTGGATGTCATCTACTGTGGACTTAGGTATATCAAGGCTTCTATTGGGGTCCCCTAAGAGGAGGTAGAGCCAGTCTTTCTTCTCGGGCGCATTGCAGAGGAACAAGAGACAGCACCAGTTGGAACAGGGGAGGTTCCAATTTGAAGTAAGGAAATGAGGACAGTTAGGTGTTGGGACAGGTTGCCCAGAAGGTTTGCAACATCTCTGTCTTTGAAGGTTTTCAGGATCCAACTGGACCAAGTCTTGGGCAAGCTGGTCTGAATTCCATGTTAACTTTTGCTTTGAGCAGGAGGTTGCACAGGGTGACAACTTGGGGTCCCTTCCAAACTGAATGATTCTGCGATTCTGAAATAATATACTGTTTGTGAGGAGTAGAAAACAGCAAATATAGAGCAATAGTGTAATTTGCATAAACAGGTTGCAGTGATATTGATTGAAATATTAATTTAGAAGTACAGTATAACATGAATGTAAAATAAAGGATACCAGTATTAGTAACTCTATAGTGGAAGATTCTTTGGAGAAGATGTCAAATAAATATGAACTGATTAATACAATTGTTCTGATTAGAACAGTTGCATGGACTACTGAAGTGTGTGAGTTTTGAAATATCCCTCATGGGAGATAACTGAGAAGTTATCTTGTCACAAATCAAGTCCTGATTAAGATGCGAAAACAAAAAATAGAAGTTCACTTTCTCCTGCTTTTAAGATTTTCCTTGATCTACTTTATTAAGACTTACATTAAGTCTGAAAGTCATCTGGAACAGGTCTTATTGGTAAATAAACAAAATCTACCACTGTCACAGTTATTAGGTTAATCAGGAAGAGAGAAAATCCCAAGGAACAGAAGAATTCAAAGGCGGAGGGAAAAAGGTGAATTGATATGGTGGTGAGTTAAATTAGTTATTGGTTAACACAGTGCAGTGCACAGAAAGGAATTTTGTGCTACTGATTCATGTTACTGGGGTTTAAGTTCACTGCTACAGGTGTTGAAGATAGCTAAAAAGGATATGTGAGTGACAGTCCTTTTGATCATCAGTGTCACTGAAAAATAAAAGTATCACTGAGTTTATAAGGAATGGGTTTGATAATAGCTTGCAATATAAATTGAAGGTGTGCACTTTCTTGGAAAAATATCTTCAATTGTACACCTGTCTCAGAAAATAATAGAAATAGGACTTTAGACACAGATGGGTCAAAATATGACCATATCTGAAAATGTAGTGTAAGTAGATCCATTTAACTGAAAGTGATGATGAATAAGATAATACATGTGTAGGCATGCAACATAATAGCTGGCAAATAAATGAAAAGAAAGGGACTCTTACACCCTGGAAATCTAATAAGTCTATTAAATTGGAAGACCACGTATTCTGTGTAGTACTCAATTAAGTTTGTATGTATTTGGCAGAAGACAATAGTATGTTCAAGAAATGAGAGAGTCAAAAGGTTCTTAGATGTTTTAAGAATAACAGCCCACTAGTTAACATTATTTTTTTCCCCGCGGGGGTTTAAACCACTTAGGGTAGTCTGCACTGGGAGATTACTCCATGATTGCCCATTGTAGGATTTTTAGTATTATCTCACATACTTCAGAGAGTTTGGTTACCTTATATTTGATCTTGTCTACCCATCATCAAACAGTTCTTATGCAATAGTGAAGAAGTGCCAAACAGAGACCTAAGTTGAGAAAGATGCTTTTAGGGCTAGGCTAATGTGTTAATGCTTATTTGCAAGAGAGTGCGCTTGAGTTCCTGTCCCTGCTCTGCAAGTTGCCTGTGTGTTCCTTTCAGTCACTGCTTTGTGCAAAACCAGTTCTGCTCTGGGTTCAAAGTTTATTAACGCAGCCCTTGCATCTCACAGCTGTGTTACAAACTGGTACACAAAAGACAGTGTCATACTCGCTTTTTTCCTCTTTCTTTTTCCTAAGCAACATTTGAATTATTTTCTGTACAATGCTTTCACTTCAACAAGAAAGTCAAGGAGTGCTCTCGTGCAGAATAACCTATGGCATCATCATTAAAACACTGTACTATTCTTGCTCTGAGGCTATCAAGTTGCTATATGCTGACTTCACCACCAGAGCAGCAGTTTATGAATGAAAACATGAATAAATGTAACTAGATCTTAGGTTTATAAGTATCAAACTACTGTTCTGATCTGTAAACATCTGGAAGAGGCCACTACCAAAAGCAATAATTTGCCTTTTGGACCAGACCAATTATTGGTATTAACTTTTTTGACAGTTGTGTTATCGTGGTTCAGTAAGGAGAGCATATTTATCAATTTACTTTTTTCAGATGGTGCTATTCTTAAGACGATATATGCCTAAACTGAGCATACTTGAAGTGTTTCATAAGCCAAATTCCCCCCCTTCTCATGAGACATTTCTTGTGATAAGTTAGTTATAACTGCAGTAGCCTATGACATTATAATTTACCCTTGAGAACAGAGAAAGAATTGCTGCAATTTCATGCGCAAATAAAAAAATAAATACAGAAAACCCTTTTAAAATTTGGATTCTAACAGTTCCTTTACAATAGAGGTATTTAAAAAGCTAGAGCTAGAAGTAAATCTAGCTAATCTAATCTAAATTCATTTTACCTTCAGAAAAATGAAAATGGAATTAGTATGCTTACACTTGTTCTCTAAATAATACAAGCATCCTGAATTTGCTGCTAATGACTGTTAAGGCTACCTGTTCTTTACATACAAAAATGTATATTCCTACAAGAAGCCTCAGAAGAGAATTGAAAAGATTTTTTTTTTTTTTTTTTTTTTTTTTTAGCAGGACATTATTCCAAATTTTTAGAATTGGTTGTTTAATTCTACTGTTTTCATTCAACAGAGGGTTTAGCAGAGTCCTAATACAGGATTATATGGTACTGAAACTTGAAAGGCATATTCACAGAACAATTAAATGGAAGAGAGAGCATACCCGCAGAACTCAGGAACAGCCTGAAAATTTATCAGAGATAGAGACATAAAAAAAAATAGGGCATGTGCTTTCCACGCACATTGAATTCACTTTTAGTAAACACCAGAGAGAGACTGAGTTGGCTGGATGGGGCTTGCACTGCAGTCTTTGCTTGATCAGTGAAGAAGTAGATAACTGGTATGTAGTACTTACTAGCAGAAGTTCTGTGGCCACCAGAAAATGATTTGACAAGCAGCAAAGATTAAGGAAGAGAGAAGAGGCTCTTGAAGAGGATTCTTAACTCTCTGCTGGGTCCATTGATAAAATCCCTGTGAAGTCTGCTGTATGTCAGACTCCTTGATGATCTCAGTCGAGCGATTCTCTGGTGTCTCGTGAAAGCTCAGCATGAGATAAAGGTTCCTGGAGACTTCTAGGCAAGTGTTGAGGGAGCAGACTGCCACTAGCTGGTGCTTTGGCCAGAGAGGTAAAAGTTCACTGTCTTGAATATCAAAAGGAATTCATCAGACAAAACCTTGGAAGCTTTAGCTGAAAAAGCTGTCCAGGCAGTGCTTTTGAGCAGAACTGATGAAAGCCTTTTCAATAATGTCTTCTAGATTACTATATAAAAAATATCTGTTCAAATGAGATTTGAAGTGATTATTAACAATACCATTTTGCATCCATTTTGGAAAAGAGCAGGAAAAGTCCCTTCCCATGTTATTTCTTAAATTATTGATTGTTAATTACTGATTAAGTTAGAGAGAGATCTATCTTTGTAAGGACAATTTATCATAAGAATGCAGTTCCTTAGAGCTCTTGTTAAAATAAATTAACAAAGAAGGCTCCAGAGTGCATGAATGTATTGCTATGAAGCAAACATTTTTTTTAAATTTGTCCTACCCTTTTCATCGCTTTACCCCATTGACATTGACACTATGGCATCTTAGAAATCTGGGTAGTCATTACTTGATATGAAAACCTAGGCTATCACAAGGAGACATGGATAAATCACAGTCTGAGTTATATGTTTTCTCACTGTTTCAGGTAAATTTAAAAATGGACAATATATTTTTTCAAATTTTATATATATATATATGTAACGTTGTATAGTGTATTTTATGTCTCTTACATTATATGTTACAATGAACTGCTCTTTTCAAAAGTTTTAAAAGTTAATTCTTCTACAAGCCTTTTTATTCTTAAATGAGCAATGAGATAGAAATCACTGTGCATGCAAATAACGTTAAGGAGAAGAGTAGTAATTGCTTTTCAGTATTCTGTACGTATGGAATATCAAGAATATGGAATATTTGTTCCATTTATGTAAGTAAGGAACAAGTTTGACATCATTTCAGGTATAAAGCCAAATTCAAGTTCTACGGCTCTCAAGTTCACAGTAATCTTCTAATAATAATAATAAATTCACATATCATCCTTGGTGTGATTTAATATAATTTCATTTTTAAAAAAAAGTCGTCTTTGAGATAGTTAGCCACATGCTGTTTGAGTTATGCTCCATATGAATAAAGTTGCCATTGTTTTCTTTTTTTGTTTTGTTTTGGTTTTTTTGTTTCTTCCTCCAAAGATACCACTATGGCTGCTACAGTGAACTTGGAGCTTGATCCCATTTTTTTGAAAGCCCTGGGCTTCTTGCACTCAAAGAGTAAGGACTCTGCTGAAAAGCTGAAAGCACTTCTTGATGAGTCTTTGGCCAGAGGAACTGACTCAAGCTATCGTCCATCTCAGAAGGTATTAGTGAGCATGGGTCATTTTTGTATGCCTTTTTAAAACTCCTGCTATTCCTAGCTCATATTTTATAGCTGAAAAGTTAAAAGAGAATCAGAAATTGAGGAAAAAGAAAGGGTGATTATGGAATTATTAGGAATGTTTGTATTCGTCATTCCCCATTTATGCAACATAATCCGTTTGATTAATTGAATTTAATGAAAAAAAATCTCTTTACCTTGTTGATGTAACAAAACCTGCAGAAGAGATATTCAATACTATATTGCAAGTGTCATGGCTTTGTAGTAGTACTTTCTGTACTCACTTTTATATTGGTTTTAGCATTTTTGTTAGTAAACTATCATACATGCTGTCTAAGGTGAACCCAAAATTACGGATTTCTGCAGTTACAATCAGAGAAGGTCTTTCAAATGCAGATTATTTTTGCCACAGATAAATATGAAAAAAAAAAACCAAGCTGTTTACTCATAAAGCTGGATCTCTTCTTGAAATTCTGTTGATGAAGTCATATAAGAACTAAACCACCAAATACTTCAAAGCGGAAATGATTTGCAGGCTGAAACCATCACCATCCAATGGACAAAAGTTATTTTCATGTACTGAAAATTGCTAAACACCTGCTAGAGAGAATATTTGAATCTGAAATCAGTGTATGGAAATAACCAAGCAGGGGCATTCTCGTATTGCTGCATATTGCCAATATGGATAATGAGGTAGCGTTCTCACCTAGGGTGCCTAGAAGTCAGGCTGGTGTGTTTTAGTCATGGTCTATAAGCTGATACATTAGTAATACTTCATTTCTACATGTACATGGTTCCAAATAACTAAAAGGCACTATTACTGCTACAGCATGCATGATGCTTGTGCTGTGTACTCTACCTCCTTTCTATTCAAATTGTTACTTGCTTGAAACCTAAACTGCAGTTCCTTCTGACACAGGTCTCAAAACTCTCAGGAGTCCTCTATGTCAGAGCTCAAAGAAGCATTGGTTTGTAGTTTAAAGAGGAAGCAGGGAGCCGAATAATAGTGCAAAGAGGCTTGGGAAGTCAATTCTAATAACAGCTTGGCTGATAGTCATCTGCCCTCAGGTGAGACTGAGGCTCAGGCCAGAGGAAGAAGTCTTTGGTTCTTCTCTTTTCAGTGTGTCTGCAGTATCAGCTGAACTGCAAAGCTCAGAAATGGAAAAAAGCACAAGAATTCTTCAGGCTGCAGGATTAATTTTTGATTGAGGATGAAATCCAAAAACACAGTACAGAGCACAGGTTTACCACAGTTAGGCAGATGAGGAAATCCATTTCTGACTCTGGATGCAACAGGAAATCAGCAGACTTGGTGGGGGCTGAAGCTCAGGGCTCAGAACTCATCCCAGTATAAAGCAGAGAATTACTCCATTCTTACCAAGCTGGGGTCAGGGCGTACCTTGCTCGTGCACATTGCTGTGATTAATCACTCGTTTACAGACTCACTTGCTGATACTAATGCATCATTAATAAGAACTATTGATTTCTGTTGAGATCTACATTTATTAATCTGATGGGTGAATATCGACTGAGATTAAGCGGAGGTCAATATTTTTCTCCATGAGGGAATGAAGTAGTGATGTCTGATGACATCAGATGTCAACTTATGTTTTCAGTTTATATTGAATTTTGTCCTCGGAACTATCTGAAAAATTGTGTTCGTTATCTCTTTGAATTTTAAAAGCAGAAAAGTTTTCCTTTTTAATTAATGTTCCAAAGACAATCTGTATTTGGAAAAGGAGCACCTTTTCCAGAAGGTGAGTGATAAGAAGAGGTTTTAATAATGGACTGCAGCTTAAACAGACTAATTTGTCAATGTGATATGAAGATATTTAAGAAATGTTAAAAAATAAAAATGTATGTATAGATGATCAATGTGGTATGACGTGTTTGCCTAACCTGTTATCTAACTAATTGCAAGCTAGGAAGTAACTCAAGTGTAGGGTTTGCCTTCAATTTTTGTTTCTGTTTTTAGGAAGTAGAGCAACCGAAAGTATCTGTTACCAAACCTATTTCCAGTAAGCAAGAGCCTAAAGCTTCTTCTAGTTTGCCTTCTGGCAACAACAATGGCAAGCCCACTGCATCAGAAAAGATGAAAAAAGAAACAGAAAAGAGATCTGCTGATAAAGTAAGTAATTTTTGGTCTCTGCGGAAATAACTTGGTTAATAAACATGAAGATGTTTTAGACGAAAGCTCTCCTTTTCAACCTGTGTAAGTCAACTCATCTAATTGTGCATAGCCTGTGAGCTGCATTATCCAATCTTGTTGCTGTTTAGGCAATCCAGAGAAAGTCTTGTAATTATTCTGTGAATGTTTTCCCTGCTTATTGCAGGGAGGATTGGACTAGATGACCCTTAAAGGTCCCTTTTAACCCAAACCATTCTATGATTCTATGTTTTAAATATCTTGATAATAAGAGGCTATGTTTTAAATATCTTGATAATAAGAGGTTACTGAAATGTAGCAAGCTGAAATGTGGGATTTCCAAAGCTTTTTCAAGGATTTTGAGGTGAAGTACAAAAAGTGGACTTCAGTTCATAAATATTTTGAAGAAAATATTTATCTAAAGAAAATGTGTGTATGCTGTGTAAAGTACACTTTTTTATAATGCTAACCTAATTGTTCCAGTAATTTTCTTATTTTAATAATATGTGTTAGCTTTTTGCATTTTCACATTCTGTGTATGTGTGTAATAGATAAAAGGAGATACCGCTGAAGGAGCTGATGCACCAAAGAAGCCCAGACTAGAGAAGCAAGAGGCTCGTTCCTCTCCTATTACGGTTCAGACAAGCAAGGATTTATCCATGCCTGATTTGTCTAGCTTTGAGGAAACTAGTGCTGATGACTTTGCTATGGAAATGGGATTAGCCTGTGTTGTTTGCAGGTAAGTCAACGTTGCTTCATTGCAATTGTGTAGTTACCTTTTTTTTTTTCCTGTGTACTATTGAGTTAATGCTTCCTGTAGTTTTTATTCTGAAAATCACTTAAGCGCATATCTAAAATTAATAATACATTTAAGCATCCTTCATGAATAAGAATAGCTTCTTGAAAATGGAACCTTTAATGAGAAGAACAACTTTTCTTCTTCAGGAAAGGTCAAGTGAAAAATAATAAAACTAGACAAGATGCAAAACCCATAATGACAAATACTGATTTTTAATTATCAGAAAACAAGTTAAAATATTAATGACTAATTATAAGTATTTTTTTAAAAATCAGTTCTCTTGTGAAAACATTGTTTAGTGGCATTATTATGAAATTTGTATGTGTTGCTCTTCTTTTCATAATCACTTGATGTTAGTTTACACATTTGACATTAGTATACACATAACCTTGTTTCTTCACTTAACAGCATAAATATATCCTGCAGTCAAACCAGGTTCTTTTTGCTTTCAGCAAGGGCTTAAAAATTGGATCTTACTGACATTCTGCTAACAATGTATTTAATATTAACAGAAGTACAAAATACACTTTTGAATATCAACCCTGGGATCAAATCACTCAAATCAGGATTTGATTCCACAGATGATTTATATCCTTGTAAGTCCCCACTGCTACCAAAAGCAACAGTTGGCTCTCCCCATTATACCTCCTTCCCTGTCCTGTTTAGTGGGTATATGTCCCACACAAGTTTATGATGCGCTGAATCAGCTTCTGTATCAGCTCTCCACTTGGGTTTTTCAGTAGGTTTAGGTTTCAGTCAGCTTAGTGAATGTAAGTCCTTATGCTGGCATGTGTGTGGATGCAGGAATGTAGAGCCAGGACAGAGAGAAAGGTAGGACTAGCCTTTTGGTAGCAGTATGTATTTTTAGCTCAGCTTAAGCCAGTTGGGAAACTGTGCTTTATAACTTTGTTCTTTAATCAACTAATTTCCGTAATCATTCCTGTTGTGCAGATAAAAGAGGTGTCTCCAGTCCATGGAGGATAAATTTCCATTGTTACAGCTGATTACACTGTTAACCGATTGTGGACTGATGAGATTTTGTCACATTATTCCCATGTGTTAGCTCAAATGTTTAATTTCTTATTATAGACATGGGAAAAGGAAGAACAGTTAAAACATTTAAAGTATGAAATAAATATTTCAATTTTAGCTTTCTTCTTGCAAATTCCATTTTTGCTATCTCTTAAAGGGACAAAGCCTGGTTCAGCCATATGTTAGAATGCTACTAAAACCAGTATAGTATTAACTTATTTGAATGAAAGAAATGTCAGCAAAGTAAAGAAAGAAAGTGCAACTACTGTGCCTAGCATGGCTAAGTCTCTGCTTTGAAAAGTATAGGCCAGGTATGCGGTTCCATTAGCTCTTCCACAGCCAGTGTTTAACCTGGCAGCTGAAGACATTGCTTCTAGTTAATCGTGGTCACAAATTCATAATGCTTTTGCAAAAGATGCATCTATCCTGGTTAACTAAAATAACTCTCATTAAGCTGATGCCAGAGGGAGGGAGAAGCACAGCAGGGAAAGAAACAACCCTTTGGAGAGGGAGTGACAATACTCACCCAACGCTCAGGATTTGTTTTAATTTTACGTGAAACCTGCTGGAGCTGGTCATGTGGTTCTCAATCTCCGGGTCATACTGGGCAGGATGTTTTTCAGAGTACTCATTCTTCAGACTTGCTGAATCCAACACACTGGTTAAATAGTATTCCACTATATACTGCTCAGCTTTCAACGTGTGGATCCTTTTTGGGGTTGACTGTCTTGAACCAAAATAATAACATCCCAGTACATGTAAAGTATAAAAGCATTATGGAGTGCTATTATTCAAGTATGAATAGTATTTAGAAACTGTTATATTTTAATAATCAATTAATCAGTTGTGAATGAAAACACCATGTCCAATTGCAGAGTGTGTGGGGTTCATAGCCACAGGATTTTTTTTTATATTGCTTAAGAAGACAAGTTAACAACAAAAACTGACCTATGGGTTTATAAATGCAAAAGAATGTGTTGGAATATTAGCTATTCCTTTTTATACAGACATAAAAACTAAAGTAGAGACATGAAATGTTTGTTCAAGATTTGCTAAGTGTCAAAAGTATTTTCACAGTGATTAGGAGTATTGAACATTGATACCTGTGGTGGTTTTCTTCTTGTTCTCTTGTACCAAGTTAGGCATAAGGAAGAGAGGGAGTATTAAAATAACTTCTCCCTGCACATCTTAGACAAACAGGACTCACCAGTTACGTGGCTCCTGAATTATATGAAGAAGAAATACTACATCTGCAATTTGCAGATGATAATGAACTGTCACTCAAAAAAAACCCCAAATAAATGTATTTTTACAAGCCTGATTTTTGAAAGAACAGTCTTATTTTTTATGAATACTTCCTTGCTTGCTTTTTTTCTGAAGGTAAAAAATCAGTTTATTTGTGTCTCGGTTATCATATTATTTAAAAATAAGTCTGGTTTAACTTGTTTCTGGGCATAAAGAGTTCGTGGGTTTTTAAATCAGTCTGGGATTGTTCTTTATAATTTTAAAATAGAATGAGTCTCCTCCCTTGAGACATGGGGTTGAAACATCACTGCTTTCTTCTGACTCGGTTTATTTAGGAATAACAAACAAATGGAATGGCTTTTGAAATATCCTGGATCTAAAATAATGGGCCCTGGAATTTCAGAAAGGTTTCCTCCCTCTGTTTTTAAATAGGCCATTTAAAATAGAAATATTTCTTAGAAAATGTTCTGGCATCCATATGGACAATACCTTAAGACTTCATTTTCCTGTTATATAAAGAAATAAGGTATTACCTTTCCCCACCTATCTACAAATAGAGTTTCCATGGTTACCTGGGTACCTGCTTCTTGGGGATATGAGCAAAAGCAGCTTAGCAATTAAATAGCCTAATTTGTCATCCGAAGGAAGAAATCATTAGGAAAATGGTATTTGGCTAATTCACAGACATACTCCCAGTCATGTGTATATCACTAATTTGTCATTTATACAGCATGATTACTTTCACCAGAGGTCCACGCAAAATTAAGTCCTCATCACCAGCTTACGTGTTTGCTTCAAGGCAGGACTGCACAGTTAATCCTCTCTATTCCGTCTTTCCATGATTCTGGTATTATCTCAAATTCCAAGTGTCTGTGTAGTAGGGACCAAAGGATGGGTAATAAAACATCTTTAAAGTAGTGTACAGCTTGGATGATGACTTTTAAATCCTGTAGCAGGAAGCACTCTTACAGGCTTGTAATTGAGAAATTACTTGTTCTTTAACTGTATTGCTCTACAACTTAGAGCAAAATTGTCTAAATGTAAACTAGGCCTTCATATGCTACTATAATGAGGAAGTCATAATAGGTATACAGTGAGACATCCATAAAGTACTCAAGTGAGGCAAAGCAGGTGAGACTTACATTTCTAATATAAAAATCAAACAGGGAAATCAAAAGTGTCATCTAGACATGTTTAATCTATAGAAGTTTTAGATTTTCCTGAAATAAATTAGCTTTTAAAAATAAAAAATTTCTGAAATATTTGTGAGGAAGAACTCTTACAGGAATACATGTCATTTGCCACAGGTAGAAAACATACATGAAAGCAAAAATATTTTTAGTTTTTATCTTAAGCCTTGCAAAATTTGCAACAATTGGATAATCCTTTAAGTGCTTTTTCCCATAATCTGTTCTTAACTATTTGCTCTGCAGACAAATGACAGTTACGTCTGGAAATCAGCTAGTGGAGTGTCAGGAGTGCCATAATCTCTACCACCAGGATTGCCATAAACCTCAAGTGACGGACAAGGAAGTGAATGATCCTCGACTTGTGTGGTATTGCGCCCGCTGTACCAGGCAGATGAAGAGGATGGTAGGAGTCAGTTGTTTTTGTCTCATATGAGCACTATTTGAATACAGCAGGCTATTTCTAATATGTGAGAGTATTTTATGGGTTGCAGAAATCTTTGGAAGCACGTTGGAGAACCATTTTTCTCAGCAGTACTTCCCTTGTTGCAGCTGGGTTTTTAATGTAGCATCTCAAACAGTGTTCTGTAATGTGATGCTTAAACAAAGCTTTTCAAAAAGCAGAAGTTGAGTGAGGAAGAGTGAAATAGGATTATTTCCTACATGATAAGCAGCAGTTGAAAATATTTTATTTCAGGTGATACTCAGTTTTTAGTACATGTCTACCAAATAGCCCCACAGTTTTAGTTTCCTTCTCAGCTTTGGACATGAATGATTGTTTTCCTGTAAGACAAGACTGCAAATTTTGGTCCAGGTCTTAAGCGCTGAGTGTTCTCAGGCTCAACAATAAGCTGAGGGTAGCACATTCCAGGAAAAAATCCCTTTGTTTTGATTGATCTGCATGTTAATTTCTTGACTAAACAGATTAATTTTTCCTGATCCCACAGGAATCCCACTCATCTCATTATGGGAAACAAACATCAGAGTAAGAAAGCATCTTTAGGTGCATGAAACACTAACCATTCGTTCACATGTCTTTGGTTCTGACATCTTAAAATCAAACCTTTTTATACAGCAGAAAATGTGTTCTGTTTTGGAACTGTTCTATGACTACATAGCAAATTGTTATCTATTGAAATGGCTCTACTAAGAAAGAAGAAAAAAAGGATATGTAAGATCCTGGCTTAGGAACTATTATAACTGACTGTAGTACATTATTATTATGAAGATCATGAGGCCTTTGAACTCAGAGGAGTGTTTGCTTGAGGTCAGTTAATGCACAGGATAGCCATTGCAGCCATTCAGTGTTTCCCTTCAAAATGCCCTTTCCTTTTTTTTGTTTCAGCATAAGTTCTATCATTTTACCTGCCGCTTCTTAGCAGACTCTTGCAGCCTGCATCCTAGTACTGCTGGATTATGGCCCTGTCTTCCTCAAGTACGCTTGTCTTTGCCTTATTTCTGTGAAGGCCAGGTGCTTTTCTGTTCCTTAAGTGTCAACACTACCACTCTTACACACTGAAATAGCAAGTCCTATTCAGTATGCTATTTGGCTGGACTGTCGCCAGTACCGTACTCATCACTACCTCCACATCCCCTATTACCTTCTTTCTCAGGCACCATTCAACTTGGAATTGTAAAGGCTAGATTGTAATCTGATAATGCTCATGCTTTTTGAAGAGTCAAAACAGTCAGTGTTATGGAGCCCCATAACTAGTTTGGGGTTTTTTCCCTCCTGCTTTTACAGGCTCAGAAGACACAAAAACCACCTCAGAAACCAGCTCCTGCAGTGGTTTCAGTTGCACCAGCTGTGAAGGATCCATTGGTCAAGAAGCCAGAAATTAAGTTAAAACCTGAGACCCCACCAACTTTTCTAGCATTCAAGAGAACAGAAGTCAAGGTAATGTATAAATTTTCCAGAGGAAGAGTTTATATTTCACTACATAGGTTATCATTTTTTCAATCAGACCAATCTTTTCTCGGGAGAACCATGAATGAAAATAGTCTGCTATACTATGTGTGCTAAGTAGTGGCATAGCATAGTGGCTTTGTATTAACACTAAAAGTTGGGGTGGGCAACCCTCAGTTCAACTAACCCTCGGTTCAACTATAAGTCCCTGAAGCATCCAGCTCTTGACTGTGTTTTTATGTTACAAGGGAGAGAACAGAATTTACTCTATAGATTTTTTAAATGATATTTTATACAATTAGAAATCCTCATGTATGTGTGCTAGCAGCCCAGAAAGCCAATCACATCCTGGGTTGCATCAAAAGAAGTGAGGCCAGTAGGACAAGGGAGATAATTTTTCCACTTTACTTATGAGACCCCCATCTCCTGGAGTTCTGTGTTCAGCTCTGAGGCCCTCAGCCTAGGAAAAACATGGGCCTGTTGTAGTGAGTCCAGAGGAGGCCCACGGAGATGAGCAGGGGCTGGAGCACCTCTCATATGATGACAGGCTGAGAGAGTTGGGGTTGTTTAGTCTACAGAAGAGACACTCCAGGGAGACTTTGTAGCAGCCTTCCAGTACTTAAAGGGGGTCTGCAGGAAAGACGGAGAGGGATTATTTATCAGGGAGTGTAGTGATAGGACGAGGGGTAACAATTTTAAGCTGAAAGAGGGCAGATTTAGATATTAGGAAGAAATTCTTTACTGTGAGCATCGTGAGACACTGGAACAGGTTGCCCAGAGAAGGTATGAATGTCCACTCCCTGGAAGTGTTCAAGGCCAGGCTGGATGAGGCTTTGAGCAACCTGGTCTAGTGGAAGGTGTCCCTGGCCAGGGTGGCAGGGTTGGAACTGGATGACCTTTAAGGTCACTTCCAACCCAAACCATTCTATGATTTGTATAAAAGATATGATTTGCTCTCTGTGGTCAATAACATAGGCATGTTTTGATCGTTAGAAGGCTTCTCCTCATTATAATAGGGAAACCCTCGCTGTCTCAGACAGGTCTAATTTATGAGGCTGCTGTTTCTCATATATGTTGCCTCATGATTCTGCTTCTCCCAGTTATTTAATAAATATTGTTACAAGTTGGTCAAAGGTGGCAAACCAGAAAGAGCATAGTAAATAACATAGTAACAAAGCATGACTTTTACCTAGGAAAACACATATTTAACTCGGAATCAAAGCAATTATTCATGTGCTCAAAGTTATGTTTGCCATTGCTCTGCCTGAATGCAAACGGTCATGAATAATGTGATGGCTATTGCTCAAGCACTTACAGTTGTGAATAACTTTTTTCACCTCCGCAGAGTTATTTATGTGCCTAAACGGGTTGTAAGCATGAGGCCCAGTTTCATCTGTCATCTTTACTGTTTAGAAACTGTCTGCATATATTATGGAACAGGTATTGCTTGAATAGAGGGTTTTAATTCCCATTTCAACATTGCCATTTGATACAGCTCTGGTTTAATAATTCAGTGTGTGCGTTATCCCCGTCTGAAAACTGAGGATGATAGGGTTTAAGGTGTGGGAACTGCAGTTAACATATATAGCATTTTGCAGGCAAGGAAAACTTTGCAGGAGGTTTGTCTTGTACTACTTGAATGGGAAGACTAAAGGAAAGAAGTCTAGTGACCTGTAGTGTTTTGTTTTTGTTTTTTAATTTTATCTCTGGTGTAGGCTGTTAGGAACCAAGAGGAAGAAAGGGAAGGAAAGGAAAAAGTTTAGACACTTCTACTTTGACAAAAAGACTCTAATAAATGCAATACTTAATTGCTCAGTGTCTGATTTTTGTCTGAGCATCTGTCATCTTGTTAAAAAGTGACACGGGGTAATGACAGTAAACAATAAAAGGTGGTGGTTTGTCTCTCTGTTTTATACTTCACAAATTTGGGCTTTTTGTAGTTATTTCAGTTAAACCATCTTTTAGAGTTTATGAGGGGATCACAATGCCATATGATAGCCTGATAGCTGTATGGAAGAAAGGGAAGAAAAAGTAGTATTGGTTTTATATGGCTGGGAAATTAAAAGTTGGCTGCACCTGGCGTTCTTTCCTTTTTTTGTTGATACTTTTAACTGTAGTGACCAGTGATGAAACATTGTCCACTGGGTGTTTCTATGAAAAGAACTGAAACAGAGGTTCGATCTGTTTCTGCTGTGATTTGTTACACAAATAGGTGCTACTGTAATAAGAATGCTTTATTTGTTTTAGACCTCAGCAGCAGTTTCAGGGAACTCAGCCAGTACAAGTGTTTCCTCTTCAGCAACCAGTGGCCTTACAGGATGGGCTGCTTTTGCAGCCAAAACCTCCTCTGCCAATCCATCAACTGCCAAACTGGGATCAACAGCACAGAGTGCCGGTGGGAAACCTGCAGCTTCTTCAAATAACCAGAAACCTGTGGGTTTGTCGGGACTGGCAACTTCCAAAACAGGACTAGGGTCAAAAATAGCTTCT
>JAAGAY010139059.1:0-16894 GCA_011801015.1 Ardeotis arabs
GGGCACAGGCTGGCCCTCTGCTTCATTCTCTGCCAGCTTCGCCCTCTGAAAGACCAGTGCTGCTGTTCTCTAAGGGCAGAGCATGTGCTGCCGTGGCTGGTGTTAGGCTGGTGTGCTGGAGACAGCCCAGGAGGCCTTCTGCTCTTCCTTCAGCCTGCTGTCTCATGACACCCATGAGTAACTTCTCTATTCCCTGATCTGATATCGTAGTAATTTACCCCAAAGCAGGAAAGGGTTCATGATTGTTGAGAATTCTAAGTGAGTCTCAAAGTAGTAAAAATAGAAAATAAAAAAAAAATAATGAAAAATTATTACGGAGTGTAACTTCTGGTTTTTGATAGGAAAAATACAATTTCCTGATTGTTGGTTAGAAATAATGGTATCTAAGTAGCTGTCACAATCTCTCTCAAACTGGAGGGAGTGAAGAAGCTATGTGTTATAAAACTGACAAGGATAAACCCCAGACCTCTAGGGGCACAAAATGTGTGCCACGATAACAATTTCAGTTAGGAGAGCTGCAGTTTTGACTTACCTTCAGGCAGCAGAACATCGTGGGGTCGTCCGTAGGGTGTTGAATGACGGGAGCTGCTCAGCTCCGCATTTCTGCTGCTTTGCAGCCTGGTGCGTAGTGCTGGCAGAGTGAACTCAAGCCAGGGAAGCAGAGCATCTTTCCAATTTGTTCCGTGAAGTGCAGTGCAAGGAAAAGAATAACAAAATAGTGGAGTGCTGCCAGTAACGTGCTGGAGTAAGAGATCACATTCCTTAAGCTGTTTAATGAATTTCTTTTGAAGATGATTTGCCTCTATGCCTTGTTACTCAAGTAAAGAGCGTATTACCTGAGGGAATTTTTTTTTCTAGGTTTCTAGGGGTAATTTTTAAGGATTCTGGAGATGGATAAAAGAGCACATGTGGTGGGTTGACCCTGGCTGGGTGCCAGGTGCCCACCAAAGCTGCTCTATCACTCCACCCTCTCAACTGGACAGGGGAGAGAAAATATAATGAAAGGCTCGTGGGCTGAGATAAGGACAGGGAGACCACTTAGCAATTACTGTCACGGGCAGAACACATTAAACTTGGAGAAATTAGTTTAATTGATTACCAATTAAATCAGAGCAGGATAGTGAGAAATAAAACCAATTCTGAAAAACACCTTCCCCCACCCCTCTCTTCTTCCTGGGCTTAACTGTACTTCCCATTTTCTTTACCGCCTTCCCCCCAAGCAGCACAGGGGGTCAGGGAATGGGGGTTGCAGTCAGTTCATCACACGTTGTTTCTGCTGCTCCTTCCTCCTCAGGGGGAGGACTCCTCACGCTCTTCCCCTGCTCTTTCAATGGAGGATGGTATCATAAAAACAGTGTTTTGTTGAATTTGTATTGTTTCTGTCAAAATAAAAAAGAATCTTGTCTCTTGGAAGATACATGACAAAGAGTAAAGATGGACCTAAGGTTAGGTTTCAGCATCACTTGGGTTTTTTTACTTATAGCCTTCCTCCTCTTGAATCTCTCTTAACAGTTTGGTTCTTTGGAAGAGATAAGATCTACATTTGAATTTTCTGTTTAAGCAGGACAGCTGGGAAATTGTAGAAGGACTCCGGGGAGCAATGAATTGTACTCAGGAACCACAGAAGCAGGAGGGCTGCTTGCTGAAAAAGAGGAAATGGCCTTTGAAGGGCTGGCACAAGGTAGGAAAGTAATGCATGTCTGAAAGGGTAATGCCATGTGAGTGGGACTTGCTTGGTGTGGTTTTGTGGCAAAAAGGTTACTTAAGAGCAAGAGAAAGTGTTCTCCAAAGAAATATGGAAGGTGGGGGGAGGGGAGTGTGTTTTCTTTGTTTGTTTTGTTTGGTTCGTTTTAATTCTCTGCATTTCTCGTTACAGAGATACTTCTTTTTGGACAGAGGAATTTTGAAGTATTCTAAATGCCAAGCTGATGTAAGTGATCTGAAACCCTTTAAGGCCACTATAAGGTGACAACATTGTTTTATCCAAAATAACAGTAATTTCATGTTGTTGGCAACTGGAAATAGAGTTTCAGCAGTTCTAAACAGTAACTTGAAGGGGGGAAAATGACGGTTTCATCAGTTAATGTCTATCCTTTTGCTTTATTCTGGAGTTATTGTATTCTTTTTACTTTTTTGCAGATAGAGAGAGGGAAGCTTCATGGCTGTATTGATGTTGGACTTTCTGTCATGTCTGTAAAGAAATCAACAAAATGTATAGATTTGGATACAGAAGAGCAGATTTACCATCTGAAGGTAAGTCTTCAAGATTATTATAACCTTACTCCCAAAATAACAGCATTAGCAGTGTATGGTGGAAACCTTATTTTTTTTTTAGTAGTAGGAAGTCTGTTAGTCTTTTTAGTGTCAATGGACTAGTTTATACTTCGTAGTTTGAGAGGGCTTATTGTACTGTTCAAGTCAGTAACCCTATTCTAAATAGAAACTTTGAAGATGCCTCGTGTTTACCAGCACACTTTTCACCCAGCATATTTTTCAGCAAAGGGTATGCACTTGTTGTACAAGTGCTTTTATTTTCAGTAGTTGTATCATGCTCTTTGTCTTATATATAGGAAGTGTTTTCCACAGTCAAATGTGTAAATTTATCTGTCCTTGTGGAATAAATTGTTTTAAAATACATCTCCAAAATAAAATTTCTATTTGTAGTTAGTTTAAACCTTGACTAAACCTTTAAAAGTGGCAATTAAGAATTGACAAAGTAAATATTTTTAAAATTTATATTGGGGATTTTTTTCCATGTAGAAGTTGCTAAGTGTTGTGTTCTGCATTGGAAGTCACAACTATAGTAATTGAACTTTCTCTTTTTTTTAATTTAATTTAATTTTATTTTTTTTTAACTTTATTCTGTGATTAATTCACTGTCATACTTAAGCTCATACAGTATGCATTTTAGTAGAAGCATCATTAGAAAATTTTCACTGGTATTTTGCCAATAAAGGTCAGCCAGGCTAGCTGTTTAATGAGCACGAAATACTTTAGTTTCTTTGTTAATGATTTTGAATGTGAATGTTATAAAACCTAAAATTTTGTGTAGGTGAAATCTCAAGAGCTGTTTGATGAATGGGTAGCAAAACTTCGCCATCACAGAATGTACCGTCAGAACGAGATCTCCATGTTTCCTCATGACGTCAATAATCTTTTCTTCCCTGTGTCTACTACTGCGGACTCTGTCCCTGGTTTCTGTGATTCTACTCAAGGTAGAAAGGTAACAGTTATGATTTATGAATAATAAGCTTACATCAGGGATTTAATTAATTTGATTTGTGTTTATTAGGTAAAGATCACAATGGAAGTTCGTGGTAGGGTTTAAGTTATGATCTAAAATGTCAAGAGGAAAATGGTACTATTTATTGATTTAATCCCAAGCAATTTTCTCTATGATGTTGTTAAATTCTGTAACATTGTCTCATTGTTTTCATGCAGTAAATTATATTTTCATTATGATGTTTAAAACTGGATATTGAGTTAGAATCCTCATAATTCTTGAGATATATATATATATCAGTATTTATCTGATAAGTGCTGGTGAATATTAGTCTGAGTCACAGAAGAGCCATGAGCTAGATTTTTTTTTTTTTTTTTCCTTTTAGCACGTTTTCATTTATCCTTTAGCTAAAGGATATTGCTTTTTACAGTAATGAATCTGAGTGTGCTAACCTGAAGAGTAGGAATTATTCAAGAGTTATTCAGTCCGACACCATAACTGACCTCTTTGATGCAATCTCACAGAAGAGTGATTGTGATCTGTGCCTGAACACAACCTCTGTGCCTTCAGCAGTCTGCGCATTGACTGGATGATGTTCACTCAAAGAAGCTCTTCTGCTCCAGTCTAGAACCAGTGATCTCTTTTCAGAATAACGTTTTTTTTAGCAATACTGTATTTCTTACTGTAACTGAAACGGCTCTATGTTTCTGTCAACTCCAGAAGTGTCTCCTAAGCCGCAATCCTCTCTTTGTTGTCCTCCTTTCTAAGGTTTTCTTTTCCCTGGCTCTGTTGCTGTATGATCTGAGTGGGCTTGTTCCCCAGTACCTATAGTTCATCACTTTGGTAGGACTATGCTGTAACTGAGCATGAGTGTTACCAAACACAAACATGTGCCAGAACAGCTTTTCGCTACTGGCTGAGAGGGAGGGGGAATCTGTCCGAGCAGACAGCTGAAAGAGCAGTAACTCACCCTGCAGGAACGGGGCTGTTCTGCAAAGAGCTGTCTGTGTGCTTTCCGTGGTGCCAGCACCTCTGTGGCTTTGACAGCCTGCTCTTCTGAGGCTGTGTCTGCAAGGTAATGGCAAACTTCTTGTGGCCGTTTAGTTATTTTCTCCCAAAAACCAGCAAAATGGAACATTGCAAAGCTCATTTCATCTCTATGCCTGTGCGCTCTCTCAAAAAAAAAAACTCAGTTAAAAAGAAGCCTTGTGACCAGCATATCTAAAATCTATGCTCACTGTCAGGAAACTAACCATTTATTCTTTGGCATGAAAGACTTTAATTCACTTCTAATTTATTAATCCAGATTTACACTGCAAAGAAGCCTTACTTATTTTCATGTGAAAAATAGAAGGGGATAGTTCTTAAGCTGCAGTTAATCACCTTAGCTCTGCTGAAGCTAAATGGAAGTTTGCCAATTTACACCAGCCCTAACTTGATGTTAGTTGGTATCAATCCAGCAGTTAGGTTATTTTGAGAAAAATATATCAAGTGAACTTTGCATTGCATTTTATTTGCTTTTAGGAACACCTGATCAGTTTTCACATCTGTGGTTTGTTGTTGTTGTTGGGAGGTAGGTTTATGCATCTACATATGTTTATGTGGAATGCTTGGGTGCTAAAGCTTAGCCATGCTGATCAAAAGCAAAACTGTGCTAACTGGAGCTATACAAACTCTCTCTTGCTTGTTTCTTGGTAATGCCTACTTCCTTCTTCCCTTCTGCTCATGCCCCTCAAGTATATGAATTCTGGAAAAATTGGTTATATGACATAGATTTCTGAAGAGATAAGTGTGGGATTTGTTCACAAAATGCTAATACAATTGCTCATCTTTAAATTCAGATTACTTTTGCTTTTAAAGGTTCTGGAATTATTATTTGGATGTACATATATAGATGAATAAAGCTTATACAGCTTTAGGTAGGAATAAAACAGCTAAATCACAGAGGTTAATTTAAAAATAAGCGTGCTTCTTGATTCTTACTGCTATTGCATACTGACTATATAAATTGACATATTTATTTTATTCTGCAACTCATGTTGGAGCTTATATTGTAAATTTAAAAAGACCAGCTAAGAAAACAGCAACTGAATGAGATGTTGATAAAGTTTCCTATGAATAGGTTTAAAGCTAGTACTACCTGAGTTTTGATATAAGATGAGCAAGAGGTAACGAAGTTTGCAAAGTGTATGCTTTAGCGAAGAGCCAAACAATTTAGTCAGTCTTTCTCTTAACCACTGAAGTGCTCGCTCATGTAATGGCACTTTAGTTTTAAAATGTGTCATCTTATTTTAAACAAGAGGTTGAAAAAGCATGTAATTTGTGCAGTTTCCTGACACAGATATTATTAAAGATGAAGGGTTTAGTAAGGTCTAAAAATAATTAGACATTTGAGTGACATTAGAGAAAAAAAACAGCATTATAGGCCACAATCATCTAGTAATAGTATTTCTTCCCATTGGAAACTACTTAACTGTAGTGCTCCATTAGCTCTTATGCAGAATTTCCAGCATCTCCTGAAGCATCTGATAGTGGGCACTGCTGAAAATGAGATGTTTGAAAACGGTTATTGAAATGTTGTAAAAAGGTAGTATTTACCGAGATGAGGTGTATAGTCATGCACGTATTAAGGCCTGTCAAGCCAAATCTATACAACCTTGAGTAAAACTTTTAAATAACGTCTAGTAGATCTTGCTTTCTTCACTGAAAAATAGCTTTAACAACTGTGTGCATGTTACATTGAAGTTACTTTTGGGGCTTCTTTGAGGAGCATGGAGAAGGAACAGAATATCTGGCTTTGATCCTGTTCAGAGATAGTGCTTTAATTATATTGAGTTTATTTAATTGCTGCAGAACTTTGCCCTTCCTGAAAAATTAATTTTCAGCAAAATTTTATGGTTCAGTTCGTATTTCCACTGGTCGTGGACAGCAGTTATGTTAGTTACGTTAGATATCCTGACATTATACTCAATGGCTGTACACCTACTCTAGTTCATACAATTTTTTTCTCCATGTTATTGACTCCTTCAGTCCTTGTCCCTGATTGAGGACCTCAACAGTTGGTTGTGAAAATTTGTGCATACAACATTAAAATATTGTTTGCTAATTATTCATTTGTTCTTCTTTGGAACAGGGAGGCAGCTTGACCAAACAGAGCTCATTGTCACCTGGAGGTAACTTGTCATTTTCCTTTTCGAGTAATGAGTCCAGGATTTCATCTTGGTTACAGTCTTCTGAAGACATGGAAAAATGCTCAAGAGGTAATGATATTTGAAGGAAGTTGAAAGTAGCCTAAAGTATCCTCTAGTTTTTCTTGACAACGAGAGTACTACACCATAACTATTCATTACAGTTAGAGTTTTCCCTGAAACTGGAGGGAGGAAAAGGGTGGTTGTTGATTAACTGGCTATTTGTTTTCAAAAGGGCTAGTGATTTTGGATATTGTAGTATCAATTGTGGGCACCTCTTCAATTAACTTATATATTGCAGTACATTTTCTTTTATATACAATCATCACCTTCAGTAGTAAGATTTGAACTTTCTTAACGTGAGTATTCAAAACAGGAAGCATCCAAAATCTAGTCATTTAAAAAGCACTAAATCTTTATACTTCAAAGTCACTTCTGCTTTCATGCTTTGCTAAGAGCATGAAGATCTTTCTCATGTTGGTAGTGTCTGTGTCCTACTTATTTGGTAAAGTTCTACCCACCAGTGAGCTTCAGATCTCTAGCTCTGAATGTACAATTCAGTCTTGATGCCTATGGCATTGTTACCTTCACCATGAGGAGCTCTGCTTATTCCCAAACTGCAGTAATTATTACATTATTCTAATTTTTCTGCAACCAACTGGGATGAAATATCATGATCGTTACACGCACTGTGTAGATGCATTTCAATATTTTGCATTTGATCTTGAAGATAGAAGGATACAAGCTTTTTATCCAGTCATCTAAGAATGTGCTTTTAGTCAGTGAAGAACTACATTTTAAATAAGTCTAACCTACACAGGAGAAACTTTCAGTGTGTCTGTTACTTTAGGGTAACTGAAAACATTCTCTTGTTTAAAACAGATCTCTCCAACTGTCACACATATTTACTGGAAATGAACCAGCTGTTACAGAGCATGGATGTTCTTCACAGGACATATTCAGCGCCTGCTATAAATGCTATGCAGGTTTGTTGTTTAAAAAACAAAACCAAAAAAAGTTTTCCCTTGCAATTCCAAAAACCAACCCCAAATCGTAAAGGGTCAAGGTATTTCTTCTTAGCTCTGCTAGTCTTGTGGCAATCTGTATTATTTTTGTCCTGTGTGTTGTTAAAAGGTTGGACCTTTTGAAAGCCCAAAGAAGGAAAAGAGAACACACAGGAGGTGGCGATCCAGAGTTGTTGGGAAAGAGGCTAAAGGAACATTACAGGTAACTTCAGTCCTTTCAGTGCCCACCTTTCTCCAAATCTTAGTTATTGATCACTTCTTGGTGTAACTAGTCTAGGAAGAGAGGTGGTTGATGCCCCATCCCTGGAAACATTCAAGGCCAGGTTGGACAGGGCTCTGAGGAACCTGATCTGATTGGAGATGTCCCAGCTCCTTGCAGGGGAGTTGGACTAGATGGCCTTTAAAGGTCCCTTCCAACCCAAACTATTCTATGATTCTGTGAAATATTAATCCTTTCTAAATAGTGTCCTGTGCTAGATGATTTTAAGCAGTAATGTATCAGACAAAACACAAATATGTTGTTCTTGATATCTGCAATAGGATCTACACCATTACCTTCAGGAGACTGATCACATTTTTTGCCCATGTTTTTGATCTGCCTCCAATTTGAGGGATTGCGGTGTTGAGTTTTTTTATCGGTACAGATTTTTGCAAATTCTCCAGATAGTCTTGTACACATTTGCATCCAGAGACCATGTGGTTAGATACTTATAAGTGGGGAGAACCAGTATAGCATATGCTATGGCTCTCAATGGGCTTGTTTGTTGGAGTTTTGCCAACTCTCCAATTCTGGTATCTTGGCCAAAGTTGCATCTATGGTTTTATTTGCAAGATGTCATTCACTCCAAGCGAAATGAATGGTAATTAACAGTAGTTTTCCCATTTTTGGTGTCTCCAACGTGTAACCCAGGTGCGTACAATAAAACAAGATTTTCTTCAGAGTTTCTGAAAGCATCACAAATGGCTGTCCTCCTTACAGGTGCCTTCAGTATTTTCTGCCCCTATGAGACTGCATGCTTCCAATCCTAACTTATCTACAATAGATTTTGTAGAGGAGAAAAATTACTCCGATGGCTCTGAAACACCATCAGAATTTACTAAAATGCAAGAAGACTTATTTCACATTGCACATAAAGGTAAATGAAATTGGCTTTTGTATGTGGTTTTATATCATCACAATTTAAAAAATTATGTGACTTCTGAGAATGCTTCCTGTTTAATGTTTAGAAAAAGAAGAAAACACTCTGTCTTCCTTTAATTCCCTTGAGGAATTGCAAATGTTGAGATTTTGTGTAATTTGAAAAAAGTGGTTTAATCATCACATTTAAATTTTTTTATTTAATGAAGGGCATCCCTTTGTTTTATGTGCTGAAAACCTAGATTGTATTTTTTTGCGAAAAGGTAAAAATCATAAAATGAGTTGCTCTAAACGCAACAGCAGATTTATACTCCTTTGTGTTTGCATGCATATGTGTGTAAATCAGCACATGTATGTTTGTATATTTGATGTGCTTCACCGTATTTTAGAGTCAACCTTTGTTGGTGATGCAAGGGTTGCTATGGTAGTAACCTATTTTTAGTGAATACAGAAGAGTAAAATCATGTAAAGCAGCCAGTGGGGCAGCTTGACTAGAAATATTTCTTCTCAAAATTGTTTTTGATTAGCAGTGGCTTGCTCCATCACCCTCACACCACAAACATTTTTTTTTTAAGTGATCTCAGTGAGGCAGGCACTTAAGCATTTATATCTGAAAGACTTGTGGGAGTATTGGCTTTGTCTCCTTTTGCACAAGATAATGGTTGATGTTATCAATAAGCATTCTTTGCTCGTATTTCTCCTCTAGTGCTGATGTATACTGATTCCATTATGTAAGAATTATATCTAAGTAGTAAACTTTATGAAGACAATTATAGTCAAAACTGATGTATGTTTTCCAAAAAGAGGAAAGAAGGTGGGGGTGGGGTGCAGTTGGAAAAGTTGCTATTAAGGGGAGCAATGAAATTGCCTACTCAAGATAATCTTACCTGAAATGTCCATGTCAGAAATTTTGGTTAGATTGGCCCAGGTATTGAGGGGACAATTGACTTGGTACTATTTAATGCAGTATCGTTTTCTTGAGAGTACAAAGAATTTTTTTCAAAGTTCCTTTACACCATACTTCCAAAAAAGAGTACTGAAGACAACTTTTGCTGTAGCTTTTGATACAAGTTAAATAAAATGTAACATTTAGTACTTTGGTATGTAATAATTATTGAAAAATTAAGTTAGTATACAGCTTATTAAATGACATTGAAGGGCACTGAAGATTCTGGTCATGTCATCCAGATGTGAAATGCTGACATAAAATAGATCATAGTAGATATATCTTCCTTCCCACCCCTGAAATATTATTAAAGATTTCTTCAAATAGGTTAAAGTATGAGAATTAGTTTTGGTAATGGTTTGCAGTGTTGAAATATACCTTAGAAATATTTTCTTACTAGAGTAAATTATGTTACATCAAATAATCAATTAAGTGATGATGATTCAGGTTAACTCCTGAATGAATGATTAGAAGAGAGGTGTGAGAGATTTCTTGTTCTTTGCCCTTTCCATGTATCCATGCTCAGATTTTATATCTCTTTTTCCCTGTAAATGGATACATTTTTTCATTGATAGTTCTCATGACTGTATTACAAGGCTAGATTAGGCCTGCAGAAATCCTCTAATTCTCCAGTTAGATGAATGTTGAAATCCTACATAAACAAATATTACTTGAATACATTTTTATTCCTTGTGGTTAAAGAAAAGACTAAAGATATTAAAAGTTAAAAAATAAGGAAAATGCCTTTTCCCTTTAAAAATCTAGTGATTTTTAAATTGCATGATCTGTTGTCTGATTTAAATGTTTCAGGCTGGTGATACTGGCCCAGGAAGGAGTAGAAGTAACAGCGTAACGTGCACAACATTCAGGATCTGACCCTTTGAGCCACTAAATCATCTAACAAGCTGAAATTTCTTTATCTCAAAAAAAGATAATAGAACTCAGTACCACAGTTGACTTGGTTGTGGGGAGACTACTAATCCTATAGCTGTGGCACAGTATGTGTTATAGCTGCTTTTTTTATTTCATTTTTTTTCTTCCCTCTTTTCTTCTCCCCCACTGGAATTCTTAAAGGAATGTGGAATAGAGTCATGGCCATCTGAAGATTCAAGCTAATTGGGGAACAAAAGAAAGTGAAGAGCAGATGTGGTTAGTTAGCTTTGTTGCCATCTGTCACAAATAATCAGAGTAATTTTGACTGTGGCTAATATAGTCAACATGGTAGCATTCACCATAAACATTTCTCCTACTAAAAAAACTACCCTGTAACTTTAATTAATATTATTTGTTTTTGTAACCCACCCTGGATCTCTCAACCTAAATTCTTGTTTCTGTCACCATAAATGATGTTTCATTGAAGTTTTACATAATTGGTATGTATACAATTGGTAGCTGTTTTTAACTGTCACTTTTTATGCAATGGTTCTAGTTTACTTCACCTTGAGGACAGCTTTCAGCACCATATCTACAGAGAGAGAAAAGCTGAAGCAGATGCTGGAGCACGATGCATCCTTGTCTCCATCTGCACAAATAGTTGGCTTGAAGAATGCCTTAACATCTGTAAGTGATCTGCTGAAGTTCAGCAAGCTTCATTGCCATCAGATACAACTTCTAAATTTTACAGTAGTTAGTATCTGTTTCTTTAGTGTCTATTCTGTGCTAGAATTTGCAGTATTGAAGCATATTAAGTTATTATATGTGGGGTTTTTCAAAGACTCTTTCCTAAATGTTAAAGGTGGTGTGAAATTACTGAAGTTTGACAGATTGATTTAGACATATTGCATAATCTGTATCATTTGATGTTAAGTATCAGAGGGCTGCTCTGTGACAATGAGTCTACATTCTCTGGAAACATAGGCTCTGTTTAATCACTCAGTTCTGGTAGGTTGTGGGGTTTTTTTAACTTTTCTTTTCCTAAACAGCACTCAAGTACTCATTGCATGACTTGGCATAAAATAAAGGTGAGAGTGGGTGAAAGCACTCAGCTGTCCCTTCTAATGCACTAGAGCTTCATCATGCTGCACCAAGACACTGTAAAGCAAATTCAAGTGCAACTGAATTACGGCTGGCTGAACTACGACACTTGTTTATGTTGATTTCCAACCTTATCTGTTACTTATCTAAAAGCAGCAATGGAGCTGTTAGGGCAGAGTTCTAAGTGACAAAAGATCGTGCTCTTTAAAAAGGTGGGGTTTTTCAGTTGATATGCTTTTTGTAACTGGTTGAGACCAGAACTTTCAGGTTGCCCATGTTTGAATGTGTTGACCAAACAGTGACCTGATTTCAGAGCAGCGAGGGCCATAATTACCATGGTCTTAAAATTTCAGTGTTTGTTGCAAATTCCTAATCAGAGGCAATGACTCTCTGGCATTGATAAATGTGATATAGATCATCTTAGAATTATTGCAGTATGAAAACTTTGCTTTGCTTTACAAAAGCTGCATATGGTTTTAGTTTTTTAGTGTATAACATGCCTCCTTGCCTAGAGGCATAGTGTTTGGAGAAAGCTGAAACTTGTTGCATAATAACTATATTACTCACTTGCACTTCTTTGGTTTTGGCCTTCAGATATTATACTTCTGATATTTGAATAGGTGACTTATTTTTCCAGTGTATTTACCTACCATTTTATATCAAAAATCCATTTTAATATTTCTGAACTCAATGAACAGCACAATTTTTTTTCCTGAGCAATGAAATTCTCTTGTCCATCTTAATCTTCTAAATGTCTTTTAAAAATCATGCTCTTAGATCTTATCTGATACTTAATAAGCCTTTTGTGGCCCATCCAGAAGTGATCTGTGAACCCTGGCAGTTTCAGCAGAGGTTAACACCTGTGAGAGCTATTCTTAGCCTGCAGATCTGTAAAGCCATGATGCCAAAAGAAATTTTCTCCCCTTGTACAGCAGAGATCCTGTAGGAGAAAGGAATAAGCTGCTATCTAAGACATGTGGAAGCACAGAGATGATAAACTTGACGTATTTCTAAGACTTCCCCTTGCAAGAGAGTCCTGTGTTGGTGACTTGAACTTAGTGTTTGTTGTTGTTCATTTCAGTTTGTGTTCTGTACATGAGTAACAAAAAAAAACCAGATTAACAGGTTGAAAGCTACCAAACATAAGTCTTTTTTATTCTCATCAGCCCAGCAGGGGAAGAAAAATGAAAAGATTTAAAGTGGATAAAACACCACAAAATTAGCATTTCTGCCTCTGCTTCTTCCTTTTTGAGATAATATCCTTCACCTACACACAGTCTAAGAAAAGCAAATACAGAATGGGGAAAAGCACATTGTTTTTATTTTTGGGGGAGGAAGAATACAATAGAAGGAAGAAAACGCTTTGTAGCAAACAATGAAAATTGGAAGATGCTATTACAGCAAAGCTGTGCAAATTCTTTGTTGCGCTTATTTGGCATTGTAGATACAACACTTGACACAGCACTGATATATGCCTGTATGGCAAATTCAGACCACACATATTTAAAGCCAGAAAATATTTTTTCCCATCCATCATCACTTTGCTCTTACTACTTTTCCTACCCTCAAGCCTATTTCAAATAAAAACTTCAAAACAAATTACTGTGAAAATCAGAAACATTTGTGAGACAAAGTGAATATGTAAACAGCAGGGTTCTCCACATCCTAATATTGATTCAGATCTCTGATGTGGCAGTAAGTCTTCAGTATTGTTCCAAAATTAATAACCCAATCTTTTGTTTTAAGAGATACTTCGTTGCAGGCAGGATTGCATTTTCTTCCTACAAATCTACTCTAACTGACATATGTCCATCAGATGCGCCCAGCATCAGCAAATAACGTAACAAACATGACTAAATAACATGTAACAAACATGAATTTGCAGTAGAGGCCTTTTATATTCTGATCATTGCCATTATAAGCTGATAGGACACAAATTGCACCTGTACCTGTCTGAATTTAAGTCTTTTTTCTCTGTCAGTGGAAGGCAAAGGGAATTCTGTCAGAATACAAGGCTTATGGAAAAATAAAGTGATTTTGGACATAGCAAGAGTAAGAATTAATGTTGAGAGAGACTAGATTGGAGATAAGCATGAAGGAAGGGAGCTTGAAAAGAAAAAAGATGCACAAAATTAATTTATAACATTAAATCAGCTTGCAGAACCTGGTAACTTGAAATGTCCCTGCCATCTTTGGCTTTTTTTTGTCTTTCCCCTCACACTGAACAAAAATAGTTTTAATTTGAGAAGTAAGAAACAAAGTTTGAAGCATTTATAATTAATAATTAGCTGAACCAGTAAAAAAATCATACGGTAATGGTGTTTTATACCACACTTTAAATACTCTTTGCCCCTTAAATACTCTTTGTCCCTTTTTACACAATACAGCCACATTCAAGTTAGTTGAGAGAACTTTATATCCCCAATATTTTTGTTACATATTCCAGGCAATAGCACAAAACACAGATCTTAAAGACCGGTTACGCAGAATACATGCCGAATCTATGATCCTTGATTCAGCACCTAATGCAAAATCAAGTCCAGATTTGGTGAAGGTGGGTATGGATTTCCTCTTTCAGTGATGTCTGTTCCTCAAGCCCCTACATCTAGACAATGCTGCATAGCTGCATCTTATCCTGTTCTTCTTGTCTTCCCTGTGGTGTATTGTGTTAGTAAAACGAGTCTGCTTTCATGGTTATGAGTCGTTTCTGATGGTGCATTGTGTATTATTTGATTTCAAAGACCTTCCTTGTGAGCAGTTTTCTTGAGCACACTTCCATTGCTTTTTGCTGCTGTCTCCTGGTGTTCTGCCTCGCCTCCTGCCCGCTTCCCATTCAGCATGAACAGAGCTGATGCTTCCTTACCCTCATGCTACTGTTCATCTCCCTGTTATTACCTTGGTAACTTTCAAGTTCTGTAGTTCTTTCTGTTGTCTGTGTAAATACCGTTAGCCCAGAACACTGGCTACCAGTGTGACCTGTGTAAGGTTTAGAACAACTATCAGACATTTCCATTGAAGGTTCAAAGAAATGAGCCCTTTCAGGTACAAGAGCCCTTTCAGCCATTTAGTTTTCTTTGTGTGAAGCCAAGGAGTCTTCTACATATCCAGTTAGCCAGTTTGAGACGCGCTGATGTTCAGATAGTTGTTTGACTTGCTGCAGAATGCATGTGAATATGGTGTAGTTATAGCTTATAGGATGTAGGTGTTAATGGTGCCAGTAAGGGAAGCAAGAACTGTGTTATTTCTGATGGATTTTCCTAAATGTTAACTCATACAGAAACTTCTGCTGTGCTTGTAGTATAAATTTTTCATTAAAACTTGAGTGGATATAACGTTGAGGTTTTTATATAACTTATTATTTTCTTTTATTTTTAAAGGCAGTTTAGTCATTCCATCTGTTCACTTCTGGTTTAGTTCTGTTTTAGTAGAGACGTGTTTTGGTCGTATTTAGCTGTTTGGGTTTTTTTTTCTGTAAGATAGTTGATCATTCTAATGCCTTTTGCTTTTAATCCTCTGAGAAATTGAACAGCGCTTAACCTGCTATCCAGACAAGTATGAATGCATTGTTTTTTAGTTTCAGGAGTTCTTTATTTTCTTATGTAGTGGAAGTCCTTGCAATGACAATGGGTTATTTCTGAAACTTGTTCTGTGCACTATATATACACACACACAACAAAAATAACTTTCAAAGGGCCCTTTAGAGGTTTCATTCACAGATTCCCTCTGGCATTGTTTGGGATGGAACTTAAGGGTGAAATCACTTATACTGGGGAAGTTTCATTTTAGATTTGTCTGAGGACTGTGATACAGTAGTGCTGCTGTGGGGAAGACAGGGCCACTGCAGAAAACTTGGCTCTAAATGATACATCAGATGCCATGATAGACCTGTGAAAATCGAAGCAGTAAAAATTAATATCTCAAGCCTTTGCATAAGGTAAAAGTTTAGTTTGTGTATTGGGCAGTTTATATTGTAGTTTATCATGCCAGAATGGGAACATGAAAGAAGACAACATGAAACTTTCATGTGATGGATATAAAAACCTGCTGTTCTTTTATGAGCCTTTCCTGCTCACATTGCTTCTCAGATTCAAAATAGTACTGGAAACAATCCCAGTAGCAATGCTCATGTGATTAAGGGTTGGGGTTTTTTTTGGTTTTTTTTTTGTTTTTTTTTTAACTTGTAGGCTAGTGTAACCGCCTTCTCACAGAAGAGGCAATGTTGAGGTTTCCTCATGCTGCTTTGTCAGAAGTATATATATTTAAAAAAAAAAATCTTGTATGATAACTGTTTGGTTTGTTACCGTGTCACCATTATCAGCACATACTGAATAACATTTCATGCTATTGTAAAATCTACCAGCAGAAAAGCTTTGAAAGAAGATTTGTCAGTTTGATTATAGACTGTCAGATTGTTCATTACGTTGTTCTGAAAGTAAAACACTACAATCCCTGCAAAATTATGACAGGGCAGTCATGCTTGTTAGTAAAGCATCTCATGCAGAAAAGCTTGAGAGCAGCTCATACACTTCTTTGGGCCAGCTAGCCCTTTTCCTTAGCGTTGGTGGAGTTATCGGGGAAAACGATAGTGCACAATCTTCTCCAACTTTTTACTGCATCCACAGAATGAACCAAGTCTCACTGGTCACCCCACCTTTGCTAAGCCACCTTTTGGAACTCTTACACCAGCAATCTGTAGAGCTTCCATGGGAGGTGTTACCAAGATCTCCGTGGTGGTCAAATGTGCCTGCAGCAGCAAAAGCAATGTCACTTATGTGGCTTTGATAATATGCTGGTTTTGGTTAACACAGAGCTATCTCAGGTGTGGATATGAAGGAAAGCTTTCCAAAGCACAGCATGGAAAATTATCTAGTGAAGAAAGACAGCAAGAAAGCATTATTACATAGAAAGCAACTTTCTCCCTCTGAAGTTTGTATGCCACTGCACCACAGGCTTTGCATTAAGCAAGGTCTGGGAGGAAAAGACTAATTCATTTGCTAAGATCAGAAGGGAACATAAATCTAGGATGTAATATAAAGAGATGGGCGTTTTGTTCTTTTGGGAGCTTTTTGATGATACACTTGATTCTATCTGGCTAAATCACTCAAATAGCAAAGCATTTTTACTTTGTTTGTTTTAGGAAAAGTACATACAGTGCCATAACTGATTTACTGAATATACATTGCTTTATTTCCTTCTTTTTTTTTCTTCTTCTCTTTGGTCTGTTTTACTTTGTTTTTAAATCCCTCTTTAAAACACATACTACCTTTCACTACATTGGAGAGGAGCACGTACAATCTTCTCCTAGTGTTTTACAGCCCTTTAAGTTACGTGACTGTGGAATTGCATGCGTGAATGCTATTTGTGATACTTCTCTTCTCAAAACTTTTATTTCTTTTGAAC
>JAAGAY010139061.1:0-17671 GCA_011801015.1 Ardeotis arabs
TCCCAGGTAAACCTTACCCAGCCTGATGCAACTGTAGTGTTAGGACACCTACAGTAGTACTTTAAACCAAGGAACTAGGAGTTGTAGAATATACCTGCTTACCTGTTTAAATTGCTTGTAGATTACTTTGCTGACTTCATCAGAAGGCTGAACTTTTCCAGCAAGAAGTGAAGACAGCATGTTACCCAGGGTAACCATGCCCAAAATCACCCTGGGGAAGAAGACAGAGAAGTTCGGGCTAAACAACACCACCACAAAAGCCTCAGGTGTGTTCCTTTGGATAAAAGCATCCACTCTCAGTCAGCCTGGAGAAGTCAGTTCAAATACTTCAGGGTACAAAGCAACATTATCGATGGTATACTTTGATTCTGTGTCTCTGCAGGGGACAGAGTCTGGTTCTCAGAAGTTCTGGAGACTCACACAGAAGTCAGCAGGTGCTGTGGGTGCCTGGCCCTTCTGAGGATCAGGCTCTTTGTATCTCTAGTTCTTGCAGCTGGAGAGCTTCTTGCAATCTGAGAGAGCTTTTGAAAAGCACAACTTCATTGTTTTACGCCCTCATCTGTCCTTTTGAAAGGTGTGACAGGGCCAGAGACATGCTTGCCTCAGTTTTGCTTATTCCCCTTCTCCCTGCAAGGATGTTGCAAGGATCTGCAACAATCAATCCCTTGAGTTAGCACTGTAACTGGAGAGTAACTGAGCAACTCTTCATCATTCAGTCTGTCCTACAGGCATGCCAGCTTGCTGGGGACACCCTGGTTTATAGGGGTCACTACAACATTGCACTATAATGCAGTGTTCTGAAGAAATTGAGTGAAAGCTGTGGTGGAGATAGGAAGACTTGGAGTTGTTTGCTTTCTACATGAATTTGTGCTTTGTAAAGTTAAACAGCTATTATAAAAGAACAATGACATTATCCTGCAGAGACACACTAAGTAAGCATATCATAATAATCATTAGAAGCTGTGAAGGACAGGACAGTCCTGGTATGACAACGTATTAAGTCCAGCATTGGTGTGTTTAAAGTAACATTTCTGAACTACATTACTATAACTGAAGAAAGATGAGTGAGAGGATATTATACTTCTAGTAAGCATTTAAAGACATCCCTTGGGACCTGGTGAGGGAAGCGATACATATAGATGAATAGTGATATATGTGGACATACCCAGATTCATCAACAACTGGTACCTGGTCGAATCCCTTCTCCCGGAGAATTTCAACAGTCTTTGCACAGGTAACAGTTGGAAGCACTGTCAGGGGAGCAGAAAGGCTTAGTTCCTGAACACTGATGTTCCACCACCTGGGAATGAAATAAAAAACAAGCCCATGCAAATCTTACGGAAAGAACAGAACTAGTTACTCATGTACAGGGGCCTTCAACACTACAGGACTGACAAAAGGCTGCAAGGAAGAGCCAGGATTCAGTCAGACTCAGTAAAGCTTCAAGGCTTTCAAGTTTTCTCCTCGATATCAGAAAGTCACTGAAGTGTGAGAAGGCTTTAAGACTGCAATTCTTTTCCTCATTCATCTACTTTCTGGGAACAAATAGTTAAATAGTTAGTGGACAGTACTAACCTCTTGAGTTTCATTATTTATATTTTATACAGAAAAACTTGGACTCATACTGAAAGAGTTAGTCATATTTAGTCATATAGATAGCAATTTAAGGAAGATCCCCCTCCATCTATATAGACTTGTAAGGCTTTGCACATTAAAGCTCTGATCTCAGATACAACCCTTTTCATAAAAAAAACCAACCAAAACATCAAGTACCAAGTTTTCTTCTGCTGCTATGCAACTCAAAGAAGCAAATAATCAACAAATTTAAGCAGATTTGATTAATAGCTGCAATTATACATCAACACAATAGCATGAAAGATTAGCTACATCAAAGGAGTAGTGCAAATTGAAATCAGTTTTAAATTAGCAACTGCCATAAAGATAATTTAATAGACTTAAGAACATCCAAATGGATCTGACATGCTCACCAAGGTTTTTTGACAAGGTCTTCTTCTTTCATGAACCCTTTCTGAATCATCCATTTGTCACTTAAGAACTTGGACCTGGAAAGCAGCAGGAAGCAAAAAGTTCATTAGCAGGCTGAACATCTGACAGCAAACCTAACAGAGGCAACCACTTAAGACTCACTACCACTACCACCTAAAGTGTAACTGAATATATACTGCCACTTGCCATTCAAGCTTAGTAGCCAGGGACATGGAGAAGAAATACTCATAGGAAGGAACAGGAATCCCATGGGAAACGAAGCTTCAACTACATCAGTCCCTTGCAACACAACAGAGAGACAGCCTGGAATGGAGAAGTGCCAACTTGTACTCAGGCAAAGTCTGTCTGCAGTTTCCAGTCATCTAGTATTGTGTTGGACACAACAGAAGTCACAAAACAGTTAAAAATACCACGTTTTGGGATATGTTTCAATGTGGTAGGTGAGAAACTAATTCTCAGCGCAGCTCAAGGCCCTCACACTTCCACCTGTAAGCTCACCCCAACACTGGCTGCTGCTACAGTAGTGCTGTGTGCTGCCGTGGACGCAGGCAGAGAGAGCAGACAGCCTTACAGGGACCCCTCCAGGAATGGGATAATATCAATAGTCCCCAATAGATGAGACAGTGAAAGCAAGTCTTTTTCTGTGAAAAATGTTAACCAGTGATGGTTATATACCAGAGTCAGACACAAGGAGGAGCTCAGCTTTCAGAGGGCTAAGCTCCTTTCCACTCCATGTCAGACCCTTCCTAGATACCTCAGAAGGGGTGCCCCAAACACATTCCTTGCTTTGGTAACTAGGTGCCGTAATAAATACGTATTCAACTCGTCACTGCTGTAAGGAGGTCTGAGGGACTGCCTGATCCTTTTTCCAGAGAGAAAACAAGGAAGTTCTTACATGTAGTTCCTGATAGAGTCAGGGAGCACAACAACACAGCGCTGACCTTCCTTCAGCTCTTTGGCTGCCTTCACAGCTATAGACATGGCACTGCCGGAGCTGCCACCTGCCAAAATGCAGATTAGGGGCTGTCAAACCATAAATGAAATAAGAAAGAATGAAAGAGAAAAGGAGAGACAGTAGAGGAGCCCAGGGTGAGGAAGACAGCTTCTGAAGCAGAAGAAAGTCTCCCTGACCTGTACTTCATTCTCCCACATATTATCCAGAGGAACCCAAAGGATTTGCATCTGCTCTTACCACAAAGCAGTCCCTCCTCTCGGATCATCATGCGTGCTAAAGCAAACGACTCCTCATCATTGCTCTTGTACCACTGGTCCACTGTCTGGGAAGGGGCAGGAAGACAGAAACAAGGGTCTATTTAAATGAGGACAGCTAAGGGAGCTACACAACTAGTGTGAATTCAACTCATGTTCTCTGAGGTAACAGCTGCCCTACTGAGCTATGCGTCTGAGTTTCCATCCTCCAAATGCCAAGTGGATTTTTTTTTGCCAAGGTAAGATGATCACATTAGTACAACAGACTCCTTATTGAAACCTCGCTGTGAGAACAGGCTGTTGTGAGACAGCCACACAGAGCAGCAAACAGTTTTCTCCCATCTTGGAGGGCTTCCCAGGGAGACAGGCTCTGCTCAGGACACAGTCATACCACTTTTGAACAGGAGGGGTTGGGCTGCTTTGTTGGGTTTTTTTTTTTTTGATTGGTTGGTTGGGGGTGGGGGAAAGGAAGTACTCTATTCTAGGAAAATGTTATCTGCTCACAGCATTTCCACTTAGCATTGTAAAACAAATGTGGCCAGTGCAGAAGCCTTCCAAGGACTGCTTTTGCTGATGGAAAGAACAGGAATAGATCTGTCTACTAGCCCTCCCCTTTCAGTTCAAAGAAATACTTCCCCACCTTTCACCTCCTTTCTGCATCTCAAGAGAGGGCAAAGGGCACTAAACCAAGAAGCATAACTTACAGATCTATCCAACACTGTGGGGACAAAATCGTATCCGATTCCTTCCACTTCATACATTGTCTTGTCAGTCTTGTTCAGTTCTTCTGGTGCAGCAAGAATGGAGCCTTCAGGATCAACACCTATAATCTGGAGAAGCAGTTTCCACTTTGGCTACCATGACACACTGCTTTTGAAAACATAGCTATTTACTCATGAGCGCTGGCCTCATTACAGCTGTTGGTGTCAAACTGGCTGCACACACAGCCAAGCTAACAGCAACCTGATCTCCTATTCATTTCTTCCTGGCAATATTCACCTCCCCTGTCAGCAAAATGCTTTGCTACTTCTGGCCCCTTGGCAACCCATCCTGTCTCCTCAGGCTGTGGATGCTATGTGAGGGAAAACACTTGTTCTACATAGGTTTTGTTTGGTTTAAACAGAAGACAGGGTTTCCCTGAGACAAGACTGTCCTCATTCACATGTCAGGTATCATTAGAGCCAAAACATTTTGTGCCAAGTGGAAGCGCATAAGCTTTATTTTGTTTACCACTCCCTGCCTATGTAAGAAAATATTCACAAAACACAATACCAACTTCTGTTAAGAAATCTAACACAGCACGCAGACAGACATACAGGTTGGTGTGTGCAGAGAAAATTTCACTCAGTAAAAGCTCAGCAGCTCCAGACAAGTTAGTAAAGGCACAGCCAGAGAGGATATGGAAGGCTGCAGTACACACCAGAGAAGGAAATTTCTCAGATACTCCATGAAGTCATCTGCAGGCCAGTTTTCATCTGCTGAGCCAAACCTGAACTCTGGTCATGAGACCAGAACACAATAATATCAGATAGTCTGAAAACCTTTCTTTGCTGCTCGGAACTACCCTCTAACTGAGAGCATCCAAGAGCTTCCCACAGAGACCCAGGGCAGGCTTGCAAGGAATGGGACATGGTAAGTGGAGCAGTTTTAGGTTCATCCCACTAAATAGAAATGCTTTAGGCTTGCCACTTACTTTGCAACCTGGACACTTCTCCTTCAGCTTTCTGGAGATGCCAGTGATGGTACCTCCTGTGCCAGCCGTAGCCACCAGCATGTCTATTTTTCCTGTTTAAAGGTGAGGAATAGAAGGCAGTTGTGAAATCTCCCCCAGAATGATGATTAAAAACCCATTTAAACCCAAGTATGAACTTTCTTTTTAAAAAAAAAAAAAAAAAAAAAAAAAAAAAAAAAAAAAAAAAAAAAAGGGCTAGATAGGGCTCTTTGCTTGAGACCACCTTGCTCAATCCCCATTTACTTCAACAATAGTTTTGAAATGTCCACCCAGTGGCCTGGCAAGGCATCAATGTGTAGCTCTTTGGATAGAGCTGGAGGTGGTCCATACAGCTGACACCTGTAGTTTTCCTGTTACTGTATTTGCTGACGTAGACCACTCATTCTTTAACTTAGAACGATCAGTCCATTATATTAGTTAATTTACTGAACAAGTGCCAAGAGCATGGGATAGGTACCCATTCAGAAAACTGTTAACACAACTACTATTTCATTTCCATGTGAAAAATGCTGGTTTGGTCATGAGCGCTTGGAGCGAGTGCAGGTATAACAGTTCATTCTTCTGTCATGCCCTACAATTTCCATGATGCATGCACATGATAGCTTTGTTAATAAAACACACACACCAATTCACACACAAAAACAAATGCTTACCAGTCAAAAGAATAACACCCTGCCAAGCAGGGGTATAAGCTCAGTAATAACTGAACAGTGACTGGCCTATGAGGAAAAGTAAACAGAAGTAAGAAGCCTAAAGCTACAACTCATCTAGACTCTCAGTTTGTGGGATGGCAGTTTGTCAAAGTATACTCATTTTAACTGAAACTTAAAGAAAGTTTGCCACAAAAAGACAAATCCTCTAAACAGTTAGAATTACTTTTTTGGGGGGGGGGGGGGGGGGAGAAGGAGGAGAACCCTTCACACGGTCTTCACCTTAATGAGAAGGAATTTAATAGCTAATTTTCTTATTAAAGGATTCCATCAGAAACTGTACTGTTTTATAAGGCAAGTCAGTAGCCTTCTACCATCTGTGGCAAATGCCTACATGATAGCCGGCAGCATCACACTGAATGCCTCCAATAACTCTCAAACCAATTCCTCTGCTGGGTGAGTTAGCCCAGCTAAAGCTCTCTGCTGCCACAGCTCAATCACTTCTGGTACTCCAACCTGGCTGCCTAGGGCCAACATGCCATCCAGAGGGACCTTGACAGGCTGGAGAGGTGGGCCCATGCTAACCTCATGAAGTTCAACCACGTCAAGTGCAAGGTCCTGCACCTGGGTAAGGACAATCCCAGGCACAGATATCAGCTGGGTGGAAAAATGAATTGAGAGCAGCCCTGAGGAGTACTTGGGAGCGATGGTGGATGAGAAGCTCAACATGAACCAGCAATGTGTGTTTGCAGCCCAGAAAGCCAACCACATCCTGGGCTGCATCAAGAGGAATGTGGCCAGTAGGTCAAGGGAGGTGACTCTCCCCCTCTACTCTGCTCTCATGAGACCCCACCTGGAGTACTGCGTCCAGCTCTGGAGCCTCCAACATAAGAAGAATGTGGACCTGTTGGAGCGAGTCCAGAGGAGGGCCACAAAGATGATCAGAGGGCTGGAGCACCTCTCCTATGAGGACAGGCTGAGAGAGTTGGGGCTGTTCAGCCTGGAGAAGAGAAGGCTCTGGGGAGACCTTATAGCAGCCTTAGCAGCCTTCCAGTGCCTAAAAGGGGCTTATAAGAAAAAGGAGGAGGAACTCTTCCACTCCAATAAGAGGAGGAACTCTTTAGCAAGGCCTGTTGTGATAGGACGAGGGGTAACGGTTTTGAAATAGAAGGAAGCAGATTCAGACTTGATGTAAGGAAAATATTTTTTTCAATGAGGGTAGTGGAACACTGGCACAGGTTGCCCAGAGAGGTGGTGGATGCCCCATCCCTGGAAACATTCAAGGCCAGGTTGGATGGGGCTCTGAGCAACCTGATGTGGTTGGAGATGTCCCTGCTCCTTGCAGGGCGGTTGGACTAGGGAACCTTTGAAGGTCCCTTCCAACTCAAACTATTCTATGATTCTATGAAAGCCACCCCTGCAGACTAAACAGGTCTTACTGGTGACAACTGCAATATAGAGCAGTTCATACTCCTGAGGACTCCTAAATGAAGAAGCTTCTAGTGTAATTGAGTATTTGGTCTGAGAAGGTAAAAATACCTAAGTGTCAGGTCCTGCACTTCAGTCACAACAATGCCATGCAACACTACAGGCTCAGGGAAGAGTGGTTGGCAAGCTGCCTAGCAGTAAAGGACCTGGGAGCACTGGTTGACAGCCAGCTGAATATGAGCCAGCAGTGTGCCCAGGTGGCCCAGAGAGCCAATAGCATCCTGGCTTTTATCAGGAACAGTGTGGCCAGCAGGAGCAGGGAAGTGATCACACCCCTGTACTCAGCACTGGAGAGGCTGCATCTTGAACACTGTGTGCAGTTTTGAGATCCTCAGTACAAGAAAGACACTGAGGTGCTGGAGCGTATCCAGAGAAGAGCAATGAAGCTGGTGAAAGGTCTTCAGAACAAGTCTTATGAGGAGCGTCTAAGGGAACTGGGGTTGTTTAGCTTGGATAAAAGGAGGCTGAGGGGAGACCTTATCGCTCTCTACAGCTACCAGAAAGAAGATTGTGCCGAGGCGGGTGTTGGTCTCTCCCAAGTAACTAGTGATAGGACAAGAGGAGATGGCCTCAAGTTGTGCCAGGGGAGGCTTTGATTGGATATTAGGAAATACTTCTTCACTGAAAGGATTATCAAGCATTGGAACACGCTGTCCAGGGAAGTGGTTGAGTCACCATCCCTGGAGATATTTAAAAAGACATGTAGACGTGGCACTTGGGAACTTCGGAACATGGTTTAGTGGCGGACTTTGCAGTGTTAGGTTTGCAGTCGGACTCGATGATCTTAAAAGGTCTTTTCCAACCTAAATGATTCTGTGATTTTATGATTCTGTATTTGTGATCAGATAAAACGATGCTGTTCTTTCATGCCACTCTAGCTATGCCTTTTTTTTTAAAAAAAAAAAAAAAGATAACTTAAGCATCACTGCTTTCTCCACCTGGTCACAAGCAGAGGAATCTAAAAACCAAGTATCCTTCTTTAAAGGGGAGTGGGGGGTGGGGTGGGCATGAGGAGGGGAGTTAATTACTATGACTACTGAAATAAAGTAATTCTCCAGTAACACACAGCATATGTATGGGATTTGCTGTATCAAAATCCATGCATTTCTCAGCCACCTCAGGTCCCATTCTCCAAATACCTATTAACAGAATACTAAGGACTCACTGAAGAAGTTAGTAGTAGAGCAAACATACCATCGCACTGCTGCAGGAGCTCTTCAGCTGTGGTGTCATAGTGTGTGAGGGGATTGCTGGCATTACGGTACTATATTGAAAGATAGAAGAGCCATTAAGTACACTAGAAAGCCAATAAAATTCACATTATGAGGCATTTCAAGAACATGACAAACATTCTCCAAGCCCCACAACAGCAACATATATTCTTTCCCAACTGCCTCCTTGTTATCTGGACCCAGGCAGAATGCCCAAGGGGAGGTACAACCTGCATAAGTGACCTAATTTAAGAGTAGTCCTCAGGTGCCAGCACCCTCCAATGCCAAGATCTGTCCTGTCTGTGGGACAGCTTATTTTAAGAATATGACTGTTGTACCTATTCTTCCATGCAGGACTGCCAATTCAGTGGAAAGCTACCCATGTTTTGCAGTTTCTGCAAATATAGGCTCGTTGCTGCCCTCTAATGACTAAAAAAGCTTGCTACCCTACAGCATGGTGATGGCTCAACTACGGCTCCAGACCTGGGACAACTTTTCCTCAGGAGACCCATCTAGGCTGTTGAACAGTCAACCAAGGACACTAAGGAACAAGGCTGCAATACCTCCTCCTATGCTACACCTGCACCTCTGACACTTTGGCTCTTACCTGGTCCAGTATATGTGCATTGGGGATTTCATTTTTCAGTCTCCATGCTACTCCCACGTGAGATTCAGGAGAATCAAATCTGGCAGTAGTTGGGGTCCTCACAATCTCTGCTCCCAGAGCTCTCAGGACATCCACCTGTAGTAAATAAAGGTGGTCACAAACCCCAAAAGCGCTCTCCCAGCACAGAGATTTCATTGAGATGCAGAGGAAAGAAAATATCTTCCCTTTTACATGGTCTGCAACAGCCTCCTTAGCAGTTCTCCTACACTCCAGCCTAACAGCATCACTGAGCCATGGGTCTAAACCATTAACATAAGTCGGTCTCAACTAAGCTTTACTTGGGAGCTAGATGTCAAATTCCTGTTTTTATTGTAGGCCTTCAGGCCTGTAGGGACTATTACTACATATTGAGAAATCTTACTTAAGCAAAACACCATCTTCTCTCAAGTCAGTCACATGTGCTCTGCACTCCCAACACTGCTATAGCCCGGTATTTTATTTTTAAGTGCAAATTGCATATATTTACCTCCTCCTTTGGACAGAGGCAACAAAGGAGATCCTCCAGGGCCTTATGCACCACTCAATTGCTATGATAGCAAGAAAGTTTATGAGCTAAGGCAAGGCCTGTTTTCAGAGGTGAAGCCTTTGGTGCTGTGAGGCACATGGCAATGGCCACGCAGTACCTCTCCCTCAGATCAGTTAAGAGCAAATAATGGGTATAGGCCTTCAGGGGATGTTGTTGTCATCTGTGTTGCTGCCTTTCAGCTGAAACACCAGAATCCTCTCAACGGACATAAGTGGTTTTGCTGACAGCTATTTGCTGCCTCAACTGTAAAACTCAGAGGATCTCTTCTCTTCTTTTGGCTGCAGGTGCAGCACCACCCTTGTGGAGCACAGGACAGGGCTTGCTCTAGAGCTGGATGTTTCATGCTTTCCACAGGGAAGGTAAGGGGGCATTTCCCAGGTGGCTTTTCCTTCCTATTTGTTGCTGCGGTGACACAACTCAGATGCTTGTCAGCACCCACCAGTGTAACCTGAGGAGCTCAGCAGGCTCCCTCATGGCCTTGCTCAGCCCAGTGCAGAACAGAATATTCAAAGCTTCAGCATTGCTTTACTTTGTCCTTCGCTCCGTGAGCGACAGCTAAACTCAGGGCAGGTAGTTGCTTCAATGTGGTAGGTAAACCTCGAGTTTCCTTGACATTTGTGTTTAAAAGAGTTATGACAGTTTTCCAAGCGGTAAGGATGGGTCTTAAATACATTTCTGTCCATAGCTAGCCAGCCTGGATTTCTCTTGGCACTGGCAACGGGCCTTCAGAGTACTGCCTGGACAATGACTTGTAGGCCTAGAGCCTACATCTTTGTTGCCAAAGCCACAGCACCCATCTGCACCAGGAACTCCGCAAGTGCAAACACACTTATTTTCTAATTCTTGAGAATAAAAGCAGATCTGACCTTCTCCGTACTCATTTTCTCTGGCATAACAATGATACAGCGGTAACCCTTCACTGCTGCAGCCAAGGCCAGCCCAATTCCTAGAAACAAGCAAAGGCATGTAGAACATAGAGTGAGGAACAACAGAGAACAAAAGCCACAATGCTAGCTTTGGCACGCCCTAGCTTTAATTAGATTTTCACCAGAGGCTTGAGTACAGTGTCTCTAGATGGGTGGCAAAGGGAACGTTTCTGGCTACTGGGGAGAACTGGATTTACAGACACTGCTAGTTCTCTGAGGATCACAGCCAGAAAAAGTTTAGCCAGGGTGGTAAAACTTGATGCTAGCAAACTGCTAGCTTTACCACATGCACATCACCTTCCTCCTGTCTCATTCACTTCATTTTTACAAAAGTAGTTTGGGAAAGAAATGAGCTTTAAGCTAAAGAAGACTAGAGCAACCATTTTGATACTGTCAGAGGAGCATTAGAGTCTCTATTGACGCAGTTCTGCATGAAATCTCTAGTTTGCAATGGGCTGTAACTGCATCCTTTCTAAAAAGAAATGATTAAATGCTGTTTGTGACTGAAGTTCTAATGCATTATGTCAACTTGCTATCACAGCGAAGTACCTTGACTGTTAGAGACAGACACCTCGTTACTACTTTAAAAATCTGCACCTCTAGCCTGATTTCTGCCTTACAACTTGTCATTTTCTGCCTACCAAAAGAGCTAAGCTTCCTATAGAACAGGAGCTTACACCTGTTATCAGATCATGTCTCCACTGGATAAGCTAAACAGATCAAGTCAGCTGATATGTGTCTGAGGTCAGGCTGCACAGCATCTCCCCTGCCTCCCCAGGCACACTACCAACACGTGCCCATGACAACGCCTCACAGGCAGTTTACCCTACACAGACTTGCTTGTTCACAGCTGGCTCTGTTTCTACATGGTGCAGGATTGTTTAGGGGTTAAAAAAAAAAAATCTTCAACTGTTCCTGTAAGAAAAACATAACTCACATCTCAAGTAATTCAAGTAGCATTTAAATATTTGAAAGGGGAAAAAACCTCCAAGTTTTTCCCAGTATATTATAAATACGGATGCCCAAAAAAAGGGACAGCAAAGGCCAAAGACTCAAGAGGAGCCATCCAGCTCTCTCCTTTTTGGTCTGTGATGAAGAAAGTATTCTGAGACCTGAACTTTAACATTTTGTACTTTCTGCTACTGACCTGGAAAAGCAGCAAACATCAAAAGAGGACTTTGGCTGAAGAAGACATAGGACGCAGAGAGGACAAAAATATAACACATTAGCTCTCACATTTAATGTACTCAGTAGCTCTGAGCAGAAGCCTACAGCAAAAGACAATTCTCTCAGGTTACTGTCTGCCCTGTTCTTTGCTTTTACTTCAGAGAGCTGTCTCTTTTCATGTAATTTTCCCATATCTCCTTCAGTTCTGCCTTCTTTCTATTTTTTTTTGGATTCTGTGGCAAGAAGAACCATTTATTAGGTACTGACCTAGAAAGCAGAAATTCATAGTATGATCTCAGACACTAGAGGAACGCAATATATATGGATATTTTTCACTACAAGCCATTGTTCAGGCAAGAGGTATAGCCACAGCCACAAGGGCTTCAGTTGCACTGCACCCCCCACAGAGCAGCTGCTGAGCAAACGGCAACAGATGTGACTTCCCAGTTTTCTGCGGAAGGCAGGGGAACTGGTGAAAGATCAGCTCATCACCCCAGTCCCTTCATTAACAAAGGGTGGACTGGATCAAAAGAACAAAAGAGAGATCTGCCTGTGTCTATCAGAAGGCAACAGTGGACGCCCAGGAAAGAGTTTAAGAACAGGACAAGACACCTCTCCAGAACACATAAGGCAGAAGAGTAGCTTGTAGCTCAGCTCAGGAACCTCCTCAGAGGAGGCAGTGTATTTTGTATTTAACTAGCTCACGGGGGAGCATCCCAGGTATGTTTACTCCCCACCAGCAGAGCAACCTAACAGAAGTACAACAGCTTTGACAGAGTAGCCCAGAATTAACTCCAGTCTGCTCAGATCATCAAATGCTCTGCCCTGGCCTCTACTTAGCAGGCCTGTTTCTTCCTCCAGCCCTCCAAGGAGGAGACTCTGACTCAAGTGGAATCTGTTGAAAATCTAGGTGTGCAAGGGCTACATCCACAGAGTGTGCTGTGGGGATGCAGCTCACCTCCCATCTCAACTGCATCAACACAGGAAAGGCTGTTTCTCAAACCAGGCCTACCTCAACCTGATAGAGGGACCATCGGACTTCCCCAAAAGAACAGGAAGATCCAGATTCACATCAGTCTTTTGTTGGTTTTTTTTCACAATAATTTCAGTCAGACTTTAGTTCCTGAATAGGATCTAAAGAACCTAGTAAATCTCACCTAACACTTGTTTTCTTTTAAAGCAAACGGTCTCTGCAAATTTAGCAGACCTCCTTCCCAGCTGTTCTGGTCAGCATAGGACACTGCAAAGTTGTTCCTTGTGCCAGATGGAAGAGGCATTGCTCCCTACACCACACAGGCAGGAAGGAATCCCCTTTCTTCCTTGCACAGGCAGCCTCCATGCTCCAATTTCAAGTCTGTCTCTTCCAGAAAAACCACCAGAGCATTTCCCCCGACACTTTGCTAGTGTCTCCATCCCCTACCTGTGTTACCAGAGGTTGGCTCTATGATAGTGTCCCCAGGCTTCAAGATCCCAGCTCGTTCAGCATCCTCTACCATCCTCAGGCTGATGCGGTCCTTCACACTGCCGCCAGCATTGAAGAACTCACATTTTGCCACTGAAAACAAAGAAACCAAGCAGAGTTCTTAAACAGCAATTATTTGCTAAAGAGGCTGCTGATGCCCAACATACCTGCAAGACCTGTTAACATGTCTGCCCAACTGACCTCCCTACTTTACAACATCAGAGATGGGGATTCAGTTCACAGCATCTCCACTGTTATGGATCACAGTAACAAAGCAAGTCTGGTACTTGATGCTGGCCACAGAAGCCAGGAACCCATACTCTGTCAGTCTCTTCAAAATATGACCTGTCCTTTCATCTCTCCTCTTTATTACAGCCCAGTCATTAAGATAAAAGCCCCCAGGCTCTTCCAGTGCAATAGCACAGAGCAAGAGAACTCTACCAACATGCCTTGCCTCTGCCCTGCTACATTCTTTAGCCAAAGAGTTCATGATTAAACTGGAAGTTTCTCCCCTTATTCAGTCTACACTTTCACTTCAGTACTCCCAGCATTGACCCCTTCAATGGTGTTAAATACCACCTTTCAGGACTCTGATTGGAGTCTCTGGATACCTCCAGCACAGCGGGGTTTAAAACAAACAAACAAGTTTCATTTGACAGTTTCATTCCTGTCATAATTTTCAATGATCTTTAGTAGTAACTGCAGATCTGCATTTTACACAGGCTGATGAATATGAGACACAGTCAAAAAGTTCATACGACTTTTTTTAAAATTAAAAAAAAAAAAAAATAAATCATTTTCTATGAAAAGTTTTACTTTTTACAAAACCAAAAAAGTTGCAGGAAACGTCCCCATGAAGTACAAATTGAAAGATGTTTTAGATGACCAAATCCTGAAAAACTGAAAATCTGCCAAAGAAAAAAAGGAATTTTTCTCACCATTTTCTGCAGGGTACCTGCAGTCCTCCTGTGCCCAGATTACATGATACTACCAGGACCACCCAAGTTTCTGAAACAGTGTTTCTTATTTTGATTTTCTGCCTGCAGCAGTACTTACAGAGTTCACACTTGAGCCCATAGTGCTTCCCAATCTTGTTGATTCGCACCAAAGGTGTATTGCCAACTTTATTCAGGATGTTTGGCAGGATTTTCTGAGGCTCTGGCCTGGTACACAAACAAACAAAGTCAGTGTATTCACAGAAAGGGCCACAGGCAAGTCACACAAAAGCAACACAGCATTTCCAATGCTTTTTATTTCAAACAGCTTTCTCCCTCCCCTTTACCAGGCTAGCTATTTTAAGTATTTCAGTTTAAAAGAACATCCATTGGATACAAATGGACACAAAACATCAAGTCCTTGATCCAAAACAAGGACTAGTCAGACATCAAGCCAAGTGCTAAGGCCAGAACAAAGTGCTCTGCACTTCCTCCTGGCATGAAGTAGCTTAGCACTGCTCACAGTCAGCTATTTTACAAGCAAAAGGCATTAACAGTGCAATCTTTCATCTAGTCAGGGAACTGCTTGCCAAGTTACTTAAAATAAGTTAGTTCCAGTCCATGTAGTTCACATCTTTGGTGCAAAGCCCCTTGCATGCTTAATCTGGGTTCTTTGCTTTGCTTACACATGGAAATTAAGAAGCACCAGCACATCTACAAGCTAAACAGCATCAATTTACATCAGTCATCTTTTGTTAAATCCACATGGCTCTGAGGGCAGCTAAATTAGTGCTGTACTGAAAATCAGCAAATAGAAGTAATACTTACAGAGTGATATGACGATGAGGGGAGGCAGAGAGGGGTTTCCCAAGCTTCCATGTGCATTTGCTAGGGGTATCAGGACGGATCCACTCCCTTTCCTTCTCATTAGCCTTGCAGTTCTCATTGTCCACCGCACCAGGGAGAAAATATTTGCCAGATGCATGAGGGCATGAGTTGTTACCCGGCTTCTCCTGGGAAGGAAGTATAGGCATTTCATCCTTGGGGTAGGAGGAGGAAGATTTAAAAAAAAAAAAAAAAGAGAGAGAAGAAAGAAGGGGAACCTCCTCCCCCCCAAAAAAACCAAGAGAGAGTGACTCATATGTCCTGCTGTAACAAGGTCAGAGCATCTTCTGAGACTACAAAAGTTATTCAAGTTCTGCACCATGGGAAACCAGACATTCACATCGTTGTCCCCCCTTACAGTAGCTAAAAATTATGTTACTAGTAAGTCCTTATTCTTGTCTCTGTCCCTTCACTAACATATCTATTTTCAGTCTAGGGTTTCAGCATGCAGTTTTTCTGAGGGAAGCCTGAACAGAAACTATCCTGGTGGCAATTTTCAAGAGAGCAGTATTGCCTATAAGCTAAAAGAAGCAATAGCTACAAAAAGCTTTAACACCCAAGCACAGGTTCTGCCACTGACTACAAGAGATCCTGTCACTGTACCTAAGACCCGGGTATAAGGGGAGAGAGCACGGTATGTCTCAGTTAGAGGACTGCCACCCTCAAGTGTCCCAGTATTATTTTTTCCTTATATTAAAAAAAGTCACAGTAACAAATGGGTATTTTAATGGTCAGTTGATGTTTCCACAGTACTGTGAAGCTGGGAAAGCATTTCAGCATAATTTTGATTTATCAAATCCTTCACATCAAAATGAGAATCTTGCATTGCAATGCTGAATGCAAAAGTTCAGTACAGTGCCCTGCATGAAGATGACTTAAACACACTGAAGCATGTGCTTACTGTAACTAGCCTCCAGAAATATCAAGAAAACAGGACTAATCTCATGGGAGACACCCCTCTCATACCTAAAAAATAAGTCTCTGAAATAAAGCCTCCCCATTCCAAGCAGAGAGGAACACAGTAAGGCTACTTGGTGACTAATTAGAAAATGGTGCCAAAAGACTGCTCTGCCACTTGTGGTCATGAAGGAGAACTCTTCCAGAAAGGCTACTGGTTTCAACAGCACCTACCTCCACAACATGCCAGCAAAAAACCTAGAAATCTTTTGGGGAAAAGAGATAGGGCTTTCCTGAATTCTGGAGACAGAAAGATAGGCAAGCAATATTCCCCAAAGACCAATGAGTACCTTAGATGCAGAAACAGGCCCTTCCAATATCAACTTCTCCATGTTCTTTGGTGAAGGTGACAGCACAGCGGATTGGGCTTTCTTTAGGAGACAGAGTACTGTGGGTCACGAGACTGGAATCCTTTTCAAAGCTGTAGATCATGCAAGTTAGGGAAAAAAAAAACAAAAACAAAACCAAACTATCAGGAAACAGTCTCTCGTAGGGGCAAGACACATGTCCTGCTTTTATAGGGAAAAAAAAGAAGCTGCAAAACAAAGTGATGATGACTTGAATAAACAGCATTTAACAGAAAAAAAAAAAAAAAATGCAGCAAAGGCATTGCACAAGACCAATGCAGGGTCTCCTGACCCTGTTCTTCCTGCATTAACCTTATCTTCCCTCTGCCCTGGCTTCCACAGCTCAGATCCAGTAAAGTATGCAGAAAACTTCTCTACTGGACCGTTTGCAATTACATAAGCTTGACAGCCACAAAAAGTCATAGAAAATACTCCAGTCCACAGGATATATACTTCTAGAGTCACCAAGGATGAAAGGGCTTCACAGGGCCATCATCAAAAGACCCCCACACAACTTAGGAAAGGGCTCTATAGAGGAACATTTGCAGAGGCCTCACTACCCCTGAGAAGACCTAAATCTCACTGGTTCTTCCCAAGACTGAATCAGTGTTGAATGCACAATTACAGCAGTGCCGGATATAACACACCCAGCAAACACTTCAGCCACAAGGAAGCCTTCCAGCAGCCTTTTTGTTTCAGAAATTAGGATATATAAAATGGAAGCACTAATTTTTTTTATCCTACTCCAGCCAGTTGATCACAGAGCCTGCCTGCTCCTACAGCTAGCTTCCTTTCCTTCCATTGAAGGCAAAAATCTGGCAGAAGTCTCGGAAAGCATGGTTTGGGTCTTTTTTTCCCCAAATATTTGTTTTTCTCATCACTATTTTGCAGCAGGATTCATGGCTCTTTCCATTACTGAATTGTGGTAAGCCTGGAAAGGGTCCCTGGCCTCATTCTCCTTCTTCTGACAAATGCACTGTTGTGGTTTTGTTTAGTGAGGGGGGGCCTAAGGTGGAAGCTTCTGTAGGAAACTGCTAGAAGTTGCTCCCCTTTGTTTAGTGGACTCTGCCGGGCCTAGGGCGGACCTGCTGCTGGCCAAGGCTGAGCCGATTGGTAGCAGAATGTCCCGTGATAACGCCTCTGCGATAACGTATTTAAGAAGGAGAAAACAGAAAAAAAAGGAGAAGACAATATGTGAAGAAGCTGAGCGGGGGCAGAGGCCCAGAGGGGGAGGCGCAGGCCTCGTGGGCCTTGCAGGCCTCACCCTCTGGCCTCTCGCCAGGCAGCCGACCAGGCCCAATTCGGCCCGGCCCGGCTGCATGAAGTGGAGAGGAAATGAGATGGGTGATGTGAAAAGATCCTGAGAGGTGTCTGCCAGCCTGTTGTGAAGAACGAACTTTTCTTGTGAGAGAAACAGCTGCAGACGCCAAGGTCTGTTCAGAAGGAGGGGGAGGAGTAATGCGGCTCCTGGCCAAGATTCCCCTGCAGCCTGTGGTGATGAC
>JAAGAY010139064.1:0-39315 GCA_011801015.1 Ardeotis arabs
GTTTTTTTTTTTTTTTTTAGTATTTTCAGATGCCGTGATCTGCGTCAGTCCTTAGAAAATGTACATTCACAGGCGGGGAAGCGGCCCCGCGCAGCCCCCCGGGGTACGGGCAGCTCCGCCGGCCGCAGCGCCGGGTATAGCAGCAACGCGGGCGGCCAGCCCGACTCGCGCCCCAGCCTCGCGGCAGGAAAGGCCCGGCGCTCGGTTCTCGGGGCGCTGCGGCGGCACGCCGCTCCCCGGCCTCCTCCCCGCTTCCCGCTGCGCGGGGCGGCTTCGGGCAGCGCTCCCCGCCGGAGCGGATCCGCTGGCGGGGGAGGCGGCTGCGGCGCGGGCGAGGGGAACGCGGCGAGGCTGAGCCGCTGGGATAGCTGCGGCCGTCGGAACGGGAAGGGAGCAGGGCCCCGGGCAACGGCGCGGGACGGGGGCTGAGATCCGCTGCCCCGCGGCCTCCCTGGGGTGTGTGCGTTCCCAAACTGTCAGTGCATCAAATCGTCCCAGAACGAGTGCAGCGGCAACGCGACTCCTCTCTCAACGGCCACCCCCGCGCCATCACCGCACAGTGCAATAACGACAGGACAGCGGCGCCCCGACCCCCCCGGCGCCGCACCCCCTTCTCCAGGCGGAGGGAGCGACCCCGGGCCCGAGGGGTGCGTGTTTGGGCACCCTGGGGACTCAGCAGGCGCTCCCGTCCCTCCCCGCTGTCCGCCGGCGCCGTTTCGGGGCCGGCCGGGAAAAGCCAGGGCGCGTCCTGCCTTCCCTCCACGGACAAACTCGCCGGACGCACGGGAGAGCCCGCGGGACGAGGCGTGTGCCCCGGCCTCGCGGCAAAGGGGGCGCGGAGGGCCAGGCCTCCCTCGCTTTTCCTTCCCCAACACAGGGCGGCCGCCGGCGCGGGGCAAGGCCAGAGCCAAACTCCTCCTGGGCCGGGCAGTTCTCCCTCCCGCCCCATCCTGACGGGTAAGTCAAGTTTAAGGTCCAGCCAAAACCTCCCGGAAACAGTTACCGAAGTCAAAAAGGCAGAACAAGAGTAAAAAAAAAACAAAAAGAAAGCGTAACCCCCCTCTCCGGAGAAAGGATCAGACTGTGTCCAGCCAGGTATTTCCTAGAACCGTCCTATGAAAATAAAAAACTCATTAAAAAGAGATTCTCTTAAATTAGGATAATACCACGGTTTAAAAAGCCTCGTCATAAGTGCTCTCCCCTATGAAGTGCTTCTCATAGAAAAATATACAAAATATATTTACATTTATAAAACCTTAAATACTAAACTGTAAACAGAACAGAGCAAAATCCAACGTCGCCCTCCGTCAGGCTGGGGCCTTCGCACGTCTGCCTCCGGCTTTCCATGGGGGGCGCGGAGCGGCCCGGCGGGAGGAGCCCTCGCCCCACTTCAGCCGGGACGGCGGCGCCTTCCCGCTCGCCTCGCACAAGCCCGGCTCCGCAGCGCGGCGATGCCAACCCGCCCGCTCGCCCACCGCTTTCCTACGCCTCTGCGCGGCGCGCGGCGCCCGGCCTCGCCTTTGCGGAGCGCGTCCGCGCCGTTCCGGCACCTCTTCCCGCGCCTTTCCCACTGCCGAAAGGAAGCCTTTGCTCGCGACGATTCACAGCGCCGAAGCTGTCGGGCGAGCCCCCTCTCTGCCAAAGAACGCCAGGGATTCCCCGCGCCCGCAGGGACTCCGCAGCACAGTGCCAGCCAAACCCCCTCTGGTCGACTCGCAGGCTGCCCTGCTCCGCTCTCCCCACTGCGGCCTTCCGGGACGACACCGGCCCAGCCAGCCCCCGCGCCGCGCAGTGTTTTGGAGACGCACAGCGTGAGGAACCACGGCCGGGTACCAGACTGCCGACGCGGCCCCGCATCGAGGCGCGGGAGGGGAGCTCCACGCGCGGCACTCTGAGCCGAGGGGCACACAGGACAGGGGGACGGCACCCGCGCTCGCCGCCCTGCGCCTGCCTCCCCTCCGCGATCCCGCTCCCGAGCCCCACGCTGAGAGACAAATACCGGGGGCAGCGGGGCGGACACGAGAGCAGCAAAACCACAGCCGCGCGGGGGATCCTCTCCAGCCGCCCGGCTCTTTCCCGAGGGAAGCGCGCGCATGCGAGACGCGAGGATGCGGACTCTGACAGAGAAGCACAGCCGCCAGTCCGGTCCCCGAGCCCAGCCCGTCCTCCTTCCGCCTCCCCGTCCCGCCTGAACGGCCGGGAGGGACGCACTCGGAGCTTTGGCTCGCCCCGGGCCCCCCGGGGCTGGCTGGCGGCGGACGGAAGCTCTAGTTTAAAAACTTCCTGCACTTCTTGGCGCCGCAGTTACAGGGCAGTTTGTTGCTGGCGTCTTCGATGGGGAACTTGTAGTCGTAGGTGAGCTCCTCCCCCCGGTAGATTTTGCGCATGGCGAAGATGACGATGTGCTTCTGGCCATCGATGTTGATGACCCGGGAGTAGCAGTTGGGCTCGCAGGAGTGGTTGATGAAGCGGGCCGCGTTCCCGTGCATGGTGGCGTCCACCACTTCGGAGTCGTCAATGCGGAACATGTAGCAACCGATGCCCTACGCACAGAGGACAGCGGGAGGGTTAGCGCGGGGCAGCGACGACGGAGCCGCCCTAGCAGACAGCCTAGCTGGCCACAGCAACCAGAAGCCACGGCCGTGAGAGCGCCTGCAGCCTCTCCTCACTGCTCCTCGTGAGCTCACGCCTGACCCTCTTCACCCGCGCGCTCGTTGGGTCTGCGCGGCGGAGACTGGCGGGGGCTCGCCGCGGCAGAAACAAGAAGCACCTCTCGAGCTCCGGCGAGAACGGAAACCCTGAGGAGTCCGAGATCCCAGTTCACGACGTTCCAAAGACAGCGTCCACACGGCCTGAGCCTGTCCTACCTTCACAGCCACTTTCTAGCTCTCCCACAGCCTTTTAAGAACTTCTGCGCAAGCCCACAACTCACCTTACTGTCGTAGTATTTCTCTCGTTTGTCAGTGAGGATGGAGCGAATGACATTGCCTGAATATTCGATCACCATCTCACCTGCATCGATGTTCCTTTTGCAGAACAGACCCCGGCCGTGGATGGGAGACCTAAGAGAGCAGTGAGACAAGCCAGCATTTCAAACGACACGAGCCAGGCTCAGCAAGGCGGGACTGCCAACCCCGCAGAAAGCAGGCTGCCTGGTTACACAGATGCCTGCGGCACCGTTACCGTCCTGCAACGCAACGCTAACGCGAACGGCACTCGGCTGCTCCCGAGCGTGTGCCGCAGCTATCACCAAGGTAACCCAGCAAGGAGTAAGCACTTTGTGCTGAGAACTACTAACTTGGGCGGGGAGGAGGAGGAGGGAAAGAACCCACAGCTGCTTTCTCCCCTCAGTTTTGCAGCCTGACCGCATAGAAGGCTTCCAGTTGTCCCCTTCTCTGTCCCAGAGGCAGAGGCAGCAGAACACCACCGTACCTGTAGACGCCAACTGCCTCCTTGGAGGTCTTCTTCAAGTGTCGGAAGCGCATGGGCATCGGCAGATCCATACTGGTCGCCCTCCTAGAACAAAGAGACGCTGCTAAGCGATGACCTCCCTCTGCGAGTTGGTGCCGTGCACGACCTGGGACACTTCCCAAGACACTATGACACTGCAGCCCACCGGGAACACCACCAAAATGAACTCAGTGGTTTCATACAAATGTAAAAGACCACTTCCTCCCTTTTCTGCCCAAATTCCCATCAGACTGTTTTACACCAGCAAGGAAAAGAGACGTCCAAAGGAGTCTGGTCTGGTGGTCACCTCCAGCTGTCCCTTCCCACGCTCCTGCAGCAGTCTCACCTACCAGTGCCAGTGCCTGGCAGCGTGCAAGCCTTAAACACCACCTCCACGAGCTCCACAACGCGTAACCAAGCCTGGTCGGCCCCTTTTAGCAGCACAGCCCCGTTTTCCCTTCGACCCTTTACACCCTGCTGCCTACCGGGCCGATTTCAGCTGTACTTCTTCCTCTTCCTCGTCATTCGGGTTGTATTCTGGTGGCTGCCGGTGTTTAGAAGCCAAGAAATTAAACATATCAAATGCAGATTTCCTGCAATTGAAAGAGAGGAAAGGCAGTTTGTTTCACGGACCGAAAATAAGCCCGTGGTTGCCACAGCAGTCTGAGGCGCTCACGGCCTTGCACCTTCTCCAGCCAGGCTCTCAAAGCCTCCTGCGCCCCAGGGCACCGCACAGCAGTTACAACTGACAGTTACACCGTGAGTAAAACAGTTACACCGTGAATAAAGCAGGCCAGGAAAGCTTTGTTAAACAAAGCCGCGGTCAACAGAGCAGCGCCCAAAAATGTGCAGCCTCAGAGGACGCGACAGAGTTGATCTACATGAGAAAGCTGCTAAGCTTTCTTTGCAAGCGGGCCATCACCGAAACAATGACCGCGCCGGCACTCGCCTCAGGTGGACTTCAGCCCGAGCAGAGCCGTGCGGGTTCAGAGGGGGTTCCTTGGCCTCCTCCGGCTTGTGGAACCGGAACTTGTAGTTGTGGCAGTGCTTTGCTCCGTACAGCTGCTCGATCAGGAACACAACGGTGTCGTGGATAATCCCCAGCATCCTCAGCCCGTTCACGCCTGCAAGGAGAAACAGCACCACACCAAACCCGAGTGACAACGCAGCCTTGGAGCGCGAGGACGCAGCAGCCGGTCAAACGCAGCTTGGCGCCAGCCCGCCATTTCCGCAGCAGCACCGTATCCGCTAGTTCGCTCCCCGTAAGAGCTTTCAACCGCTTCATGGGGAAGAAATTATCCTCCGCAAAGCAGCTGAACTGAACCTCTCGAGCCTGAACCCCAGGGCGCCCGCAGAAAGACCCGACTGCTCTCACGCGCTCGCAAGCGCAGTGGAAATGAGCCTGGCGCCGGGCGTTACCTGCGAAAGACAGCTGCTTCAGGCGGGCATTAGAACGGGCTTCCTGGACCTTGTCCGTCAGCGACTTCCAGGCATCTGCAGCGCACAAAGAGAAGGCAAGACAGTGAACGAGCACTGGAGCGGAGCAGCCAGGACTGCCAGAACAGGCGCCGCCTCTCCTCAGGTTTCCAGAGAAACACCACGCCATCGGTGGACTTCTGTGTACGCGCGCAGTACGCTGCTTCCCAACAAAACGCTCACATTCCAGTAAGCTAACTGGAGAATACGAAATTTGCATTCTTTCACAGGTCACAAATTAAGATCTTTGTACCCAGTTGCTCCCATCCTCTCCAAAACTCGCTCTGGCACAAAGGGGAGTAAGTGACTTCTGCAGCTGGTGGGGAGGAAAAGTCTGGATACCCTACTGTCCGATCCACACCGACCAAAACACGGTCCAACACCACTGACTGACTGACAAAGCAAACAGGGACAATGACTTAAAGAAACAACAACCAACCTTCTTTAATACAATCCAGACATTGCTAGGAACTACCATTGTTCTAGGGCCATAAATCAGGACTACTTTTCTTTTTTTAAATCTATGAAAAAAGCAAGTAACAGATCCTCAGAAGTCAAAATTTTACTTCTAGCAAGGAAAGCCAAAGCCATTACACACAGTTCTCACCTTCAATGCTCTCTGCGCAGATCTGAAAGCCATCGTCACTAGAGATCTCAAAAACCAAACCTTTCTTCGGTTTCTTCTCCCCAAGACACTCTTTCCTCTTCTGTTCTTGCTGAAGCCAAAACATAAGCGGGGAGCTGAAAGTGCTCTCCTCTTCCTCCGGAGCTTTGGAGCCTAGAAAAGACAGAAGCCGGCATGAAGATGGAAACCGGGTACAGTGAGGGTTTGTGCACTCTTTGTTCCGCAACTGAAAATCACTTACTAACTTGCTTTTTGACCTGCAAATCTGTCCAAGAAAAAATCTAGGCAGTGTTGTAGTAAGAGTGTGAAATCTCAAGTGCCGAAATTTCCACAAACTAAAAAGAGAGGCGTAGCTATTTGTCCAGCTTCTACTAATAGCAAACAAACCTTCCTCCCTTTTCGTCCCTTCAAAGCAAGAGCAACACGACTATTGGCTCTGAGATTTTTAACGAGACAGCGAGACGCACAAAACCCCAGCCCTCAAGGTACTCATTTCCCGCTCCTGGAGAATCCAGGACTCGGAGCTTTTGCAGAAGCGACATACCTGCATTTTCCTGCTCACTTGTTGAGTTCTGTGTTGGCTGAGATTCCGGGAGGACTGCCGTTTGCCTTGGGAGGGAAGGAAGCCAACGTGAACAAAAATATGTAAAAACTTCTCTCATCTCCTCACCACCCTGAACATCCACCTACAAAACCTGAGAACTAGACAGAGGTACAAGAGTCTTTTTCCAGATTGAACATTCTAATGTGAGTTCAACTGGAAACAAACAAGCAAGAGGATTCAACGCAGCAGCATTACTTTCTGGGGCATCTATCAGTCTGGGGGCAGCAGGCCAATTTAACCCGGTCGGCGCCTGTTCCTTGTAGGAGCCGTGCTCAGGCGCAGCTAACAGCGGATCAGCCACCGGCAGTCTTGCTCTCAGCACGCGGTAGCCCTCCCAGAGCCACAGGCAACTTCGCTGAAAACTGGCTCTGTATTGCAGCTACGCGCCACTGCTCATTCCAGACAGAAGCTCCTGAGATACTCTGACCAGCAAAGGGAGGCTCCTTGCATCCTCTGTATACATCTCCTCCGGCTCCAGCGCGCGGAGCCTGTCGGAACGCTCTGTTTAATGCTTACCCTGCAGACTGGCCGCACTGTTTCTGTGGGAGCTGATCTACGCTTGCTGCATCCTGCGTATCTGCCTTCGTCGCAGGAGTCCTGGAACAGGAAGGTTTAGCAACACTCAAAAAGCCTGCCAAGCCATATGTGCCACAATGAGCAGGGAAAGCGGGAACAGATCCGCTGGGAGCTGCCACGAGCGGGTCGGCAGCCCAGCAGAACTGCAGAAGTGGTAACAACTGCTCCTGCCATACGGGGACGCAGGCCACGCTGCCAGCATCACGTCAGAATCAAGACCTGCATTTCAAGGAGGAGGAGCGTGAATCTGGGCGCAAGAGGAGCACACCTGAGCGACCACGAGCAACCAGCTCGGACTCAGAGGTGCATGGTGGAAAGCGGACACGGCTGCAGAAAACACCTGCGGACTAAAGCAAGCCGGCAAGCGTCCGCGACGCAAAAAAAGCCGTTTTAAACGGTCACGCTGTCTGAAGAGCCTTGGAGCGACACTTTAAGAACCAGACCCACGATGAGACATTAAGACGATCATGGAATTACGCAAGTGACGGGCAGCATTTCTCAGTACCAAGAGCTGGACGTTACTGTCTTTTAGGACAAGCAACGGTTTGAGAGAGCTCTCTCCAGCAGCCCCGACTTAAAGTCGGCGGTGAAAACAGTGAAAGGCAGAGAGCAAGACTCTCCCTGTTCTCCCCGTAGGGGCTGAAGAGGGGCAGGAAGCACCAACCGCTCACAGTAAACTAAGCTCACAGAAGCTGGCACGCCGTTTAAGGTCTGTGATCAGAGTGACCAAGGACGTCGCAGCAGTGCAGTTTTGGGGCCCCAGCACCCTGCCTCCAATTAAAACTCCCAGAGCGCTTACACAAATCAGCAGCGTGAAGGAGTAGAAGCCATCACCCTCTGGAGTGCCATTTTCTCTGCTGACACCCCTAAACCGCTCTTTAACCTGCCAGAGCTGCCCACAATGAATAAACTCCTCAGTCCCGATCCTCAAAGCCTTAGCTTTTCCCTCCCTCCCTTTCCAAAGGTAAAAGTTCTACTGACTCCTTTAGAGAGACTTGCTTTCTGCTGGCAGATTTTACCTTAGAAATTATCATTCAAAGGGGAAACTTGCTGTAAAACCAGTGCAAGATTCTTTCTTAGACTGTCACAAAACCTTAGGGATGAGCCAAATCAAACACTCCTCTTACCCTGCAGCCGAGACCTGGGGCGCAGCGACGGCCCCTCTGTCGGGAGCGTGCGCGTCAGAGGAACTGCTCCACAGGTGAGAAGTTTTGTGCTTCTTTCCATTCCCTTTGTCCAACGACGGCTGGATGCGTTTGATTTTCGGCTTCATTTTCGCGGGACCCAGCACGGAGCTGCTCGCGGACTGCTGACCGGATGACGGGGAGCCTCCGGGAGACGCCGAGCTGGCGTGCATCGCTGAGGAGGAAGCCTTGTTTTGCTCAAGCCCGGTGTTACCGGGAACGTCAACCAGCTGTGGAAAGCTCGACAACTGCGTGGCCGCCGAAGCCGTGCCGAGGTCCAGCTGGGATGAAGCGACCCCAGCTTTGCCGGCTAAGAGCTGCGTCATATGCGGGAGCTGGTAAGAGCCTTCCGGGTCAGCGGACGACGGAGCGACCGTCATGCCCATCGTCTGTGCCGAGGGCAGAACACAGATGCTCGACGCAGCTGTCTTCGCCGCCGTAGACGGAGGCTGGGACGCTCCCAGCTGCGAAAACATCCCAGAGCTCGGCGGCAAAGTCATGTGCTGCTCCTGAAGACCGAGGCTCTGCTGACTGGCTTTGATCAGGAGGTTGCTTATCGAACCAATGTCCCCCAACAACCCGGGGCTAGTTAACGTTACCGAACTTTGTCCCAGAACGTGACCGGGAACCGACCCGGCGGTAGTAGGCGCTGCCGTGGCCGGCATGGATACGACGTTCAGCACCGAGGAACTTGACGCTAGGCCCGACACTGGCCCCGCTGGGAGGTGCCCGGCATCTGGCCCGATAACACTGGGAGACGTGCCGACGGCAGTAGTGGTCCCACCTTGCGGGAGCAGGGACGTTTGCTCAAAGTACATGACCCCAGACTTGGGCCTCTTGATAATATTGGGGACGGTTCTGTGGGACGCTGAATTGATGGTTCCTAAATCCAGCGGCTGGTTGGAAATCTGGGAAGGAGTGAAATTAATTAAGGTCATGTTGGAGACCATATCGGGAGGAGCGACAGCAGCAGGGGTGCCAGAGGGAGCCAGCTTCTTCTTCCGGGACTGCAGGCGGGATATCGGCCGTTTCTTGCCCAGGGCAGCTGGCGTAGACGCGGCGGTCCCGAGGTCCGTCCTCTGACTGGCTTCCGACACCAAGAGCTGAGGATCCGGGGGCGGCTGCACGCCGATCAGCAGCCCAGGCGAAGGACTGCCGATGTTTGGGGGGAAGCCAGCCTGAGTGGCCGTGGGGAAGGGATGTATATGCTGGTGATGGGACATGGGCAGGAGGCCCTTGCTCGCGGGAGGGAATAACGACTGGGAAGAGGGCAAGCTCGGATTTAACCCCGTGGTCAGCGTGAGCCCGCTCCCCATGGGCCCCAGCACCGAGGCGCTGGTCTCCATCACGCTCTGCGCGGAGCTGACCGAAGGCGTTAACTGGATCTTCTGAGTCACCCCGTTGGGAAGGGTCTGGAGGACGTACAGCGGCTGCATGTTTTGATTGACTACCAGAAGTTTCTCGGCGGCTGGCTTGAGGTGGGGCGGCGTTGTCTGCACCGCAGCGTTGGAGATCTGCGAGGGGCCGGGACTGTCCGTGGAGTTCGGCACGTACTTCTGGCTCTGGAGGGGAACGGTGGGCGACACCGGCACCTGGATACCCGGGGTCCCGCTGTTCCTCGTTAAATCCTGGCTGCTGCCGTGCCCTTGCTCCACGGGGCCGCAGGGCGGGCTGGCTATGTGCTCCGCATCTATGTGACCCTGGATGAAGTGATCGGGGGTCATGTGTCCTTCGGGGCTCGGGTCTACTCCTGGGCTCAGGAGAGCTGTATCGCCCTCCCCTGAGGCAGGTTTTTCTGTGACCGTCACTCTCTTTTCCCCGGACTCCGCGGAAGGCAAAGCAAGCATCGACCGCTCTCCCGAGGAGGAGAGCGAAGACTCCGAGATGACGGCCAGCCTGTTGTGATTCTGGCTGGGCACCGTGGGGCTGCGCGTGGTCAGAACAGAGAGATCGGAAGGAAGCTCCAGCGGCAACTCAAACTGTTCCTCCGCTGAAATGGAGGAGGAGACGCTGCTGTCCACCGGCTCGGCGGTTGGCAGCTGCTGGGAGAACACCTCGAACAAACCCATGTCCTTGCCACGGTTGCTGTCGAGACCTAAACCTTCTCCAAGCGTTAGAAGTTCGGAGGACGAGGACTCTGGGCTTTCTCCCAGCGCCTGCATGGACGGCGTGTTCTTCAGTACGAAGTCCATGATGTCGGAAGGGAGGATGTTCCCGCAGTCGTCGCTGTTGTTATTGTCGGAGTCGGATTTCAGAAGTTCTGTGTTGAAAGTGTCCAGCAAGTTCTTGTCAGAAGGCGTGCTCGCGTGAGCCCTGCGGCCCGCTTCCAACGAGCTCAGCTGAGCTTCCAGCGAATCCTGGCCTTGCGCTTTAACCCTGCTCACAGGGTGGCAGTTATCCATCTTCGGGTCGGTTTTGTGGACAGCGGAGCCCTTGGTGACTTGGACCTTCTCTCCGGCTTCGTCGGTTCTGTCCAGCTTTAGGTTCTCTGTCCCGTTTTCTTTACCGCTCCTTTTCGTCACCTGACTCACTTTTCTTGTTGTTGCCGTGACACTCGTATCGCTTTCCGTTCCATCATCCACACCGTCCAGCTGGGAGATTTTTGGAAGATCGCACTGCTCCTCCTCCCGGAATAAGTTATGGGGTGCAAGCCTCTCCTCCGCGTTCGAGGAAACCACTGTTCTAGTGAAATTATAGTAGTACAAGTCGTCTTCGTCTGACGTGCTCAAGTCATCCGCACCATCCACCTGCCCTTCCGCAGACCGCTTTCCTCGCTTCTTCCCCGTGGAGTTACTGTAGAAGGGAATGTCTTCCTCTCCATAAGACCTGACGCCGTACAGAGGAGTCAGTCCAAAGAACATATTGGATCTGGCCCGCGCGCTTCTCCGTGGATACCTCCGCTTGTACGAGCCTTCTTCTTGAGCTTTACTTCCGTCCTGGAGCATCAAGTTGTTATCCTGAACGGGTAAACTTTCATACGTGCTGTTTTGAGATTCCTGTGCTGGTGCTTCGTTTGGACTCCCCTGAACTGCAGAGCTGTCTTCCGGGCTTTCCGAAGTGGAGGAGGGCTCCGCCAGAGCGGCCGCCGGTTCTGCTCCTGCAGACTGAGGCTCAGCATCGCTTTCCTGCTGTGCGGTTTTAGACTGGTTTTCGCTTTCCATCTTGAGAGGAGTGAGGGTGACTTTAACGGTGCGCTTTCTAGGTGCCTGCGCCTCCTTAGAGGCAGAGGCCGCTTCCATCTGCGCTGCAGAACCCTTAGATGGCCCTTGTGAAGGTGGAGACTTCTCGCCAGCTTTTTCAGCGGGAATATTATTGCATAACCTCTGGCTAATTTGTTCCGTTGCCAAACCCTGATTACCAAACTCTGGTTTCAGGTTTCCTTCATCGCTGCCTACTCCTTGGCCTGAGTCTGTAAGAGATTTCAGGGAATGCTTCTCTTTAAAACCATCTTTCTTTACTTTTTTCCCCTTTTGACGCCTGTCCCTAGGGGCAGAAACAACCTGCTCACTCGCTGCAGGACTTCTGCTATTTACTCCGGCAGACTTCGAGGTCTTGGCATCCGCCTCATCAGGCAAAGGCGTTTTCTCTGGCTGGACAGGTTCCACGTGCTGATCTCTGTCTTTCCTTGGGCCTCTCTGATGCAAAGGCGGAAAAGAGATTGTTTCTTTGGAAGAAAACGATCCTGAACATTCTTGAAAGGTTCCTACTTTGACATTCATTTCTGCGCCCGATGAACCGGTTGGTTGAGTGGACAGTTTGGAGTTTCCTCCAGAAGCAAAACCATGAGCTGAATAATCTGCGTCCTTCGAGGTCAGCGTTTTCGTCTTCTCTCCCTTGGAAGGCACACCTTTGGCTGTCAAATCTGAACTGCTGGAATGTTTTCCTTCCGTAGACTGAGACGCATCCAGCTGGTAAGTTTTACTTCCGCTCGCAGCCGCTGTTTTCTGGGAGCCTGAACTGGTAGAGCAACTTTGAACCGGAGCGCTTGGAGTGCCTGCGTTCACTGACCCCACAAAGCGGTCGGTTCCTTTGCCGCTCAGTTCGTGTTCCGAGGAGGAGCCCACGCTGGAAACTGAAGATACGCTGTGCCTGGAATAGGTGTTCACAGCTCGCGTGGGGGAAATCATCCGCAATTTGGATTGCTGCTGCGCCAAAGAGGAGGTGCTGTGCCTCCTAGAACCAATGCTCTTCAGCCCCGAGGACAGCAACGGATCTCCTACTGTCACTATCTCATGGGTCACTGGGGTGGGACTTCCTGAGAAAATAAGGCAAGACAGACTGTCAAGCGATCTGCAAACTTCACCATCAACACACACCCAATCCCTTCTCATAAAATACAAGAAATCCACAACCATAAAAGCCTTTCAGCCAAACAGCGCTTACATAATGATGATACTCGAGACAGGTATTACAAATCTGGTATCAATCAGTATTCACCACGTACAGCTGACAAGTTTCTACCTCAGGGTTCTGTATCTCAACTTCTTTAAATGTGAATTTTCAACACCAGTTTGAAACAAAATATGACTCATTCATACAGAAATAGTCGCTGAATTACAATACCAGATTTCCGATTCTCTCTGGAAAAATACCGACTGAGATGATTAAGTCCCTAGCCTTTCTTACAGCTCTTCTGTATCACTGCTGTCATATTGCCCGAACAGGGCTCTCTTCAGCCCAGGGAAGTTTTTGTTTCGGTCCTACATCTCTTGACAGGCCATCTCTACTGTCTATTTCCAGCACTCTCTCTCCCTCAAACCTACTGCCATTTCGCTATTTTCTCTAGAAACAGAAAACTAAACATCACGTTCTGAAGGAAGCCAAAAAAGACACGAACCAAACCAAAAGGACTTCCAAACCAACCAAACAAAACACCCCCTCCCCAAGCCCCAAAATCCAAGTCAGCAGCCCTTGAAATACCTGCAGAGGGTAACGGCCTGGAGCCGGGCGAGCGCTGCGTGGACGGGTAGCTCGGCGTCCTGATCCTGGGGGCCTTTGAGACCACCGGGTAGTAACAGGAACTGGAGGTCTGGGAATGCAAGGGACGGTCTGGGGACGGCGGGTTTACAATTTCAGGTGTATTCCGGCTGTCCTTAGGCAGAGTTTCTGTTGTGGTACAAAGGAGAAACAACAGCATAAGCCACCACGGAATCCTGAAAGCTACGATCTGATAAAGCCTGTATTGCTGTCAGGTTTTGCGCGGAGAGTCAGGGTATGTGTTACACACACACAGTCAAAGACTGCTGCTTCCTTGCCATCAAGTAACGTCTGGTTTCTTCTCCCAAGAACATGTCCAAATACTTGCAGCAGCACAGAAACCCTCAGCTTACACACTAAATTCCATCACAATTCTATCAAGTCTAAGATTCTGTGTTTCCAATGATGACTACTGTAGAAGTTTAAAAAAATCTTCCACAGCCTCACCTTCTGGGAACGGAAGAGGACAGGGCTGAGGTTTTATTTTTTTAACCTCCTCTACGGATACAGAGAAAGCAATTTGGAAATACGAAAGAAGCACAATGTTCAACACAGCACCTAGCAACCCCTGTATTACGTACCAACACCGACACTCGAAGGACAATTAGGAGTTTTAGATCACTGGGAAACTCCCAGATCTGCAGACCGGAAAGCATTACTGCAGTAGTTTCCATTTTCCCAAGTTTTCAAAGTTACCAGTGCACTCAGGAGCTTAGCTCCTTTTTTTTTTGCCTTTTGAAAGCCTTAAGATGCTGTAAGGTAATTCGGAAGCCTGAAGCAGATTCTGGTCCAAATCGGTTTTACGAGACACAGGTCCTAGCCGCTACCTGGTGCTCTGGCACGAGCACGGAGAGAAGACACCTTCAGAGAGTCCCTCAGAGGTTACCTGTCAGGGGAACCGGACTGTGGGCGATCGTTCTGTTATCATCGTGCTCTACAGTGCTGTTGATGTCCGGCTCTATGACCGGAGGCCGGCACTCCATGATCTTGCAGGTATACACACAGCGCTTCCTGGCATCTGTTGTGCTCCAGTACACCCTGGAGCACCTGGAAGATAATTCAAACAGAAAACTATTTACTCAGCAGCCGAGTAAACCTCAGCATTCCTATTTTCAACTTTCTGCTTCTCAAAATTGCACGGGACAAAGGTTTCCTGGCACAACACGCTGCACACCTAGCTTAATCACAAGATTCCTGGACAGTGCGTGAAAGCCGCAGTCCATCTTTGCATCTGTCCCTCCAGCGCCGGTTCAGCATCTAATACACTCAAAGACATCTAATCAGGAAACAGCTCATACTCACTGATAGCCGATGGGAAACAACTTATCTTCGCAGTCCGAGAGGTCATTCAGAATTCCTAAACAGTCTATCGTCATGGAACCTGAGCAGAAAGGAGAACAGCAAAGTTCTGTGAACCAGACTTCAGCACCAAAGGTGGATCAAGCGTCCGGAGACTGGATCTTACCAATCATCATATGGATGTTCTCCGGTTCCAAGCCACTAAGAAATTTTCTTCTCAAGCTGATCCCTTCAAAGTCCACAAAAACTCTCCGAAGAACTTCAAACCCATTCTCAGGAACCACCTGGAACAAGAATGCACAAAACTCCTGGTTAATTTTTTAGGAACCGCCACACGTACGCTACGCAGTCTAGCTCCATTGGAACTGCTGCACGGCAGGACCTGCCGACCTTCCCCACGCCAGTCCTATCACTGACTTCTCTCTAACAGCACTGCGGTCCGGCCCTTGTTCGCGGGGAACACGTTCAGTACTAGCTGCTAGAAAGTGCTCACAGTTACAGGCTAACCCCACCTTCAGGTGAGGCAGGCTGGGAAGGAAGCATCTCACCTCTCCTTTGATCAAGTCACGATGCCTCTGGCAGTAAACTTTCTTATCGTCCAGAAAGACGCAGTTCTTGGCTCGCGAGCACATAAAGTGATAGTTGCTTGTACAGGAAGTAAGGCAGCAGCCTACCGTGGCGCCCGACTTCTGGCAGAACTCACATCTCTACAACAGCAAGGGGAAAAAAAAAAAAAAAAAAAAAAAAAAAAAAAAAAGGTAAAAATTAATCCCTTCTCAAACCAGGCTGTCATTACTGTTGTCGGTTGTTTTTTTTCCGCACAGACAGAAGTTGAGAGTAATGCCTGACCTCCCACTGCACTGCTGTAACATTTCACTACCGTGACTCACGTGCACAAGCGAGACACGGAGGAGGAGGTGAGAGGAAGAAGGATCCCTCACACAGGACAACTGTTGCATTTGCAGACTGGCTCCTCCAGGCCTCAGACTTTCAAGCATCAGACTTGCAAGCTTCACCAATTCATATGTCAACTATTTCTCCTGCACGGAGTATTCCCCACGTAGGTGGCTTACTGCCAGCTAACAGCACTCCTATTCCATTGCTTCTGCGGTTTTATTAAGTATTTAGGACTGACACACGCAATATTAAAACAAAATTTGGACAAACTAATCTCTAGTCACGCTTGCAGTCTCATTTAATTCTTCAGGAAAGTAAGCAACAACCAATTCACAACAGGAAGATTATTTTGTTTTCCAAGACGGCTTGGGAGTTCAGAAAAAAGGCTCCACCATCATTCCTTTTGCAGCATTTAGCAGAGTAGCTACGTACCAGCCAGATGCCAAAATCCTTCATCTACACTCAAATATGAAAATTCACCTTGATCACCACCTTGAACTGGACAATACTTGCTTTCAATTTTTATGTCTTTCACATGTATATCAAGTTTAACCTAGCTCAAAATACCAGGTACAGGCTCGCTCGCTCTCCTTCCGGTTCCTCTGCTGTCACCAGTTCGGGCTGTGACAGAAGATCTGCTAAGTCCTTGTATCAGCGAGACAGGTGTTGGCTTTAACGCAGCATCTGGCCGTGCTTTAGACATTCCACATTTTTTTTAAAAACAGGTTGTGACTACAGACACGGCACCAATTGCTGAAGGTATAGCACTGGCAACGGAAGGCCTTCTGAGAAAAGTGCTCTTCCAATTCTCCCGTTACAAGTTCCTATTGTTCTCCACAATATTTCTGAACTGAGCAAGGATAAGGTAGATTTTCAAGTGTCTTCAGTCAGTTATTATATATAGTGTAAAAAAAAAAACCCAAACCCACCAGCTGCTTTCCCCTGATCACAGCCATGTGCACGTTTTTCAGAGAGCCATCATCATCTTCAAACACTTCTGCTGACCATAAAGCACAGTTCACGTGCGTCCATTCATTTTGGCCAATATAGAGGAGACGTCCAGCATCCTAAAGAACAGAGGGAAGCGCTCTTTTCAAAGGTTCCCGGAGACACAACAGCGCACAAACAGCCTCCAGCCCATTCACAGCACCAAATCTTGGTACTGCTCACAGCAGCTCCTGCCAGAGCGGGCAGGCGCAGGCACTCACGTTAGCACTGTCGTCACCGTACTTCAGGCACAACGCGCACTGCCTGTTGTCCTCTACGTCCGGAGGCGGGTTAAGTTCAGGACTGTCCTCTCTGCTTCGGTCAGAGCCTTACAGTTAGAAGAGAGAACGCTGTTTAGTCTTGAAAGTCAGGCAGGCAAAATTAATCTGGAAAGACTGTCAGTAAGCGACCAGGGCAAAGAGCCCCACAGCAGCCCAGCGCTTTCAGCAGCCGGCCTCTGCGCAGCCCTTGCTCTGGGGCGAAGAGGCAGGCGCAAACGCGTGGCTGGGCCCAAGCCCAGCTCAGAAACACCTCACGCGTGACAGCCTCTGAAGGACTGCAGGTCACAGAGGTCTCCACAGTTCTTCTGCCGCGTGCAGAGCTAGCACCGCCCTCTCTTTACTACCAGGAGGTTTGGAACGAGACGAATAGTGCTGCAATCTGTTTTCTTACCAGAGATAGGTGGTGTAGGAGGATGTAGAGGAGTTGGTGAATCTGGCTCTCCAGGCCCCTTGGGTTTCGGAGCTGGAATGATTTTCTTCATCAGAGGGGGCTGCTCAGTGCGGTTGCTCTCTTCACGCTCCTGCCACTGAGCATAATTATGGTCAAGCGAAGGGGGCAGCACTGCATTCGGCAACATACCACTGCTGAAACGCAACAAGGAGTCGGCGGTCAGACCTGGCTACGCCGCAGGACCCTGCGCCCTGTCTACCAGCACTACTGACATTCAACGCACAATAACAACTCATTTAATTAATTACAGTCCACACGTGCTCTCAACAAAGGCTACGACCAGTCACCTACACTGTAAGGTGTGTGACGTGGCCGGCTGTTTCTGTTGAGGGTTACAGATGCAGGAGGGCCACACCAAACGGGGTGAGGAGGATGTGGGGGAAGCAAGGACTGACAAGCCACCACACAGCTATAGCTAGCTCTAAATAATGGTTTTGGTTACTGTGCTTTAGCTCAAGGAAGGGTATACAAAACCTGGGAATGGGATTACTGTTAAAAAAGAAAAAAAAAGGGAAAAAAGAAAAACAGAAAACCCAACCCCACGAACACAAACAGGCTCTCTTGATAGTTTTTGCTTGGACAGCTGGCAAACCGCAGGGTGTCGCAGTCGGACACAAAACAATTACTTACTTGCTTGTCACTTTATTTGGCTCCCAAAATCTGGACTTTTTTACACTGAACCATGGAAAAACACGCTCCATTTGCTGAAGGAAAACAACACTCCATTAGAAAAGTTATACAACATACCCTAAATTCAAAGAAATGCAGCCAAGACCTACTGTAAATGCACAACCAGTAGGATTTCGTTAACGACTCTGACAATGTATTATTTTATTCCCGGAAACTCCCAGGCAACGGTAAGCGTGACGGACCCTTTGGATTCCAACAGCAACAAGCAGTGCTGTGACACCAGGCAGATTTCAGAATAACCGCAGTGCAGCTCACCCGAATAAAGAAGGACTTGACCATGCTGTTGGCTTTCTTAACCTCCGGCTGCCCGCCATCGGAATTAATGGCTGCTTGAATTATCTTCACGATGTCGTCACTGAAGTCCAGCTGTAAGGAACCCACAAACCTTCACATTAACAGGATTGTCTCTTGTACAGCGACACCGTCCACTCGTTTAAGGCATCAAGTGAGCATCCAGATGAGTACAAGACTGAAGTACAACATTCACTTGAGAAGAAAAAGAATTTGGCTGGCAGAACTGCTACACAAACCAACCCGAAACTGTTCTCGTCTTCCTTCCACCCAGAGCTGACTGCTGACTGTTTGAATCGGCTAAGCTAGCTGCCAAAATCTGGCAACAGGACACCTGCCTAGGACCTTGTGATATACATTTTTCCTCAAGATCACAGGTGCTATAAGGAAAAAAAGAGGAAAAGGATGCTCCCTGCAAATTAAGCTGATTCGGTCAGCAGCAGCATTCTGTATAAATGCCCTAAAAATACCACCCCTCCGCACAGGAACTGACTACCGTTATTTGGCTCGGCTTCCAGCTGGAATGCGCGCGTGAAGGAGGACCTGTCCCGATTCCACGAACACAAACATCTGCCTCAGAGCAGAAGCGGTTTAACCAAGTGTCACTGCTGGTTCGAGAGCGCCATACAGCACTCTAAATTACGTGTCTTTGGGCCAACGTTAACACGAGCGCCAGCCAGAATTATTTTTAGCAGCACGCTAACCTGTTTCCTTGTTCAGAAAGAAAAGGCTTAAAGCACGCTCTGATATAAATGCCACGGGTCAATAAAGCGACTCCTGGGCTCTACTGCTAGAGCGGAAAACAGAAACTTTGACATACCACAGAAATGTAACCTCCTTGATCCATTTTTCTTTTCACTCCTTCCAGATCCAGAGGTTGCTGCTCCTCCTGTTTACTGACTTCCGTTAGGACGGGCGGATCGGGGCCTTCAGGAGAGCTTCTGGATGGGATACTCTCTTCCGTCTCGGGATTTAAGTCAGGCGGTTTTGCTGCCTGTTAACGTCAGGAACCAGACAGAGGGACGTTAGCTGTGGAAGGGTGGCTGCTACTCGTGACGCACTCCCACGCACATTTACCGGCACAGAGATTCTCGCTAACATGAAAGAAGGGACACTCAAGTTCTGAATTCCTGTCCAAAACACAGGGGCAAAACCGAGAAGATCTTAACCAGCTTTCTGCTGCTGACCTGTAAGGCTCACTGCAGCGCAGAGTGATCAGCTATAAGGATCAAACTCATGTTCAGAAGTCCTGTTTCTGAACCTATTCTGAAGATATATTTCAAGACTAAGATCCTGTTCTTCTGTCAAAATGCACCTTCGCCATCAGAGAGCTAAATCCTCCCATTCCTTGAAGAACTTCACCCTATTTCTTCTCTTAGCTTCACAAGTCCTATCATAGATACCCACTTCTTTGTTTCCATAGGAATGAACAAAAGAAAGCAAACAAAAATCACAGTAGGGGTTGTTGTAAGTACGATAAAGACACTGCTGCAGCACGATGCGCAGCTACACCAGCATTCAAACAAACGCCAGGCAACACCTCAGGGCAGAACACACGAACGGGGACGCGAGGCTCCAGCTTACCTGCCTATACCGCAGCAAGTGGCTCGTGGTTCTGGAATTCAGCAGGGCTGTCAAGACCTGCTTCAAGGAAACCTGCAGCTCCTTCTCCAGTGCCAGGCGCCACTCCGCAGGATGCTGCTCCGTACAGTTAATGCAGGTGTAGGCTACGCTCTCGGGCAAGTTGGAGAGTATCTCGTACATTTCATCTGGAGAGAAAAGAGAGAAAGCGACAATCTGAACTCCTTCACTGAAGGATGGATATAGGGAAGCCCCCTGCTCTGTGCCTACCGTCTAACTGAAACACTTTTCATGAAACAAAACCATCTTGGGCAACTACCCGAGCGATACCGCACTTGAGGCAAGCCCTAAGCTCCCAGGATGTCTCTGACACTAGTGCTGGTTTATCTGCAGCCATTCTACAGGTAGTTTTCGGTAGGTCACAACAGGTGAGGGGTAGAAAGGTTCAAACCTGGATGGCTTTGCTCTCACTGCCCCATGTTCTTAAGTACCGAGGAGATAAGGATTCCCCTTACCAGAAAGGTTTTCACATTTGGAGTGGACCCAGCGGTCGCATTTCCCGCACTGCATCATCTTGCTCTCATAGTCGTCATCATCGTAGCACTTGTCACAGAGGGGACAGAAGTTTCCTGCAAACAGGACGTGGTTTGATCAGAAGCTCAGCTGCCACACGCACCTTAAAGGCCAGGAGGTTACCTGCTGGCGGGCTGAGAAACCTCCCACCGGTGAGCTGCCAACAGCTACACCTGCTTTTACACGGCTGCAAACAACGGCAACAAAGCCAGCCTGCCCGCAGAGCACCGACTACTCCAGCGCCCTGGTACTGGGCACCCATTTTTGAGAGTGGGGAGGCTAACAAAATATTACATGCAATTATCTTTACAGAGTAAAATGAAAGGACAAAGATGACATACAGGCAAGGAATTAGGTGGAATAGTCTCTGCCCTGAGATTTTTCCCCAGTGCCTCGCTCAGGTTCAAAGGCCTGATGCACGGTAACCAACAAAGGAAGGCACAATCACATTACAACAGGAATCTTTTTGCTTTTAAGCCAGGAGTTCTTTAAAATGTCTTTTTCTCAACTGCTACTTGAGACCCTGGGCCAACAGGCATGTAAGTAACTGCTTTATGTGCTATAGCGTTCAAATTCTGGAACCCTTGAACTCTGACAACAAAGCAGCGGGGGCTTTCGTTAGCCACCGTAAAATCTGAGAACCTGTCTTTCGCACAGAAACGATCACGCACGCTCCCACCTTGGCCTCAACGCTGCCTCTCACTCCAGTTTGTATCGGGACAAGCTCACCTGGCCCTCTGCTCACTCTACCCTGATGCTGCCTAATTCAAAACCAAGCACCTGAGAGGCTCCTGCTGAAAGAATCACAGCTTCGTGTACCTTTAGCAAAGAGTTTGGCACAATCGTGACACAGCGAGAAGTCATGAGACCACTGCGCGTCCCACCCTTTGCCCGGCGTCGTGGATCCACAGCTCTTGCAGCGAACACATTTGGTACATATCTGGAAAAGGAAGGTGTTTGGCAAGAGTTATTTGCCTGTCTCCAGTGCTTTCTGCTCTTTACGCCTCACGACACGTTTCATAGACTTTATCAACTGGTATCAACTGGTAAGTTCGTTAACAGGGTAAACGCTTCCATTCTAAAGAACTTCCGTGTTCTGGGACTGTGACCAGAAGGATTACTGCAACTAAAGAAGGTGCAATCTCTTGTAAAATCCCGCTTGTTCAGAACCCTGTCAACAACCCACCTCGTTGTCTATTTCCAAACGTACCTTCCGACGCAAGAGCCCCCCTCGCCCACAGCGTTACGAGCAGCCAGCAAGCGAATAATGACCCAAAAAGACATCAAAATCCCTCACCCAAACTTTCTTTTTCTTGGTGGGTTTTGTTGGGTAGTTCGGGCCCAGGCACTCGGGGTGATAGCTGTTTCGGCACTTGTTACACTCCAGCAGCTGCTGCAAGGATAAGGGGAAAAAGCGTTGGAACGGAGACCCGCGGCGGGACGCAAACTCCCGGACATTCTGGGTTTGTGTGGGATTCCCCATCCGGGGCGAGAGGAAGAAGTTGCAGTGAAGCCACCCAAGAGGCGTTCTCCCCAGCGCACGGCGGTGCTCGCGCAGAGACCCTGCGCCCCCTGCTCCCCCGCGCGCGCTCGCTAGCTGAGCTCCGGAGCGAGAGCCGCCCCGCGAGCAGCGCGGGGGGTGCCCGGCGGGTCTCCCGGCGGTTTGGGGTACCTTGGTGGCCTGGTGCTGTCTCCCACACACGTGGCAGAACTTGCAGCGACGGCAGCACCAGTTTTCCAGCTGGTCCTCCAGGGGCCGCTCGCTCTCCTCCAAGCAGAACTTGTGGAAAGGCTCACAACAGACCTGACAATACACAAACTGCAAGGGGGGAGAGGGAGGGTTTAGCAAGTCAGAAGCTGCTCTGAATTCCCAAACAAGCCCCCTCGCGCTCTCTACTACTTTCTAGCGTGCTCTGCAACTGACGGAACAAGGATATCTACTGGCATATTTTAGGAGGGGAACCGTGCGCGTACTTCAGACAACCCAAGTCCGCGCTCCTCTCCCCAGACCAGGCATCGAGCAGCAAAGGGGAGCGCGGGACCCGCTGGCTAAGCGTTCTGGGAATCGGCAAAGCCTACTGGGCTCCTCAGGATCTCCCTCCCTTGCTGCAACACAACCCACCAGAAGAAACGGTGCAGAAGGAAGGGATACGTGGAGCCAAGAGGGACGTTCCTCCCTCCATTCAGGTGGCCCACCTGGAAGTTTTTCTAATTTTTAGGTATCCCCTACAAGGCTGATCGCATCAGAACAAGAACTGCCCTTAGGGTGCGACACCACAGGCTGGCGGAATCGTTTGTCCCCTTGAGCAACCTGCCTGAGAAGGGGACGCTCCACGCCCCGCTGGGCCTTCACGGTTCTCAAGTGCACTGATGTCCAGACCCAGAACTCAACCCCTTTTCCCCAAGCGTTGTCCGCTCGGCACAACCGAGCCTCTTCTAGGGCGCTAGCACCACCCTCCCAGGACGGGCGGTCTGCAGATGTTGAGAAGGCCCCTATCTACACCTGGAAGCACATTTAACACCTCTTAAGCCCAAATCCAGCTCCTTCCACAGCACCAGAATCTTCCCAGGCACGTTTCAGTAACGGTGTGCAGCTCTCGGCAGATACGGACGTACCTGGGCAAGCCAACGCTGCCTAAAGCCCTTTAACGTTATCGGGCAGCCCTTCTTACTTCAAGTTACAAAGAAAGCAAAGCCCCCGCTTTACACCAGAGACGGGATTCCAAATTAAGAGGAGGCGCAGGTGCTCTCAGACACACTGTTCTTTACGTCTAAACCAGCTCACCCGCAAAGCGAGCGCCGCAGAAGTTTCCAAGCCCATTTTCAATGCCTCGCGTTTCAGTATCACGGAAGGGTTTGGGCTGGAAGGGGCCTTTACAGGTCACCCAGCCCAACGCCCCACGAGGAGCAGGGACAACGTTTAGCAAGGACAGATTTACAGGTATGATTTTAACTTCTCTTGGACTAAGGTCACGATAGAATTAATTTACTTATTTTTCTAACAACGTGGTGCCGTAACTAAGTCATCAACAGCAGAACACAATGCTTTACCTCCACATGTCCACTGCTGGCACAGAGAAAACAGACCACCCTGGGAGTAATAGGTACCGAGGTGACGATGCCTAACCCACCCATCTCCCAAACATTCTCCACTTCACAGTCCTCCTGAAAGTACAAAAGGACACGTCACCATGCAGAACAAGGCAAGACATCATCAGTACAAACTCCTCACATTGACTGCTGCGTTATACATTCCGCGCCTGCGATTACGCGGTCTCAAAATGAAATCATCGCAACTTCTACCTCGGTCTACTTTATCATGAATATCGGAACAGTCGCCTCTCGGCGCTCTTCCGGCCAAGAGAGCTCAGTAATGCACTAGCCTTCCTTCTACGGAAAGCAAGCCTGAGGAGTAAGACAGCTTTTCACGATTGCACAATTATTACTAAAAGGGAAATTTCAGAAGAATTGTACTTTATTAAAACTCCATATTTGTATAAAACACTTGTGAGATCTCGCTATAATCTCCAGTAGCAACACTTATAGATGGACTGAAAAATTATTAGGAAAATATTAATTTTTATTATTTCAACACTGTTGTTCAAAAAAGTACATGATTCGCCAGTTTAAAACCCCAGATATACCCAAAATGTTGCGAATTACAAGTTACTAACATTTTCCCCCAATCTTGTTGGCTCAAGTTGTGGTAAGGTTTTATAGTTCCATCTTAATGGAATCATTCTTCATAACCTCAAATTCTTGCTCATCCTCACACATTGACAGTTAAGGTTTTAAAGCTTTAGGTGTCTCTTCGTCCAGTACTCTAATTATAAGGAAAAAAAAGGCATAACGAGCTTCTAAAAACCAACCGAGTGACTTGTCAGGAAGGCTCCTATTTGCAGCTCTCTCTGAACGGTACCAGACACTCAAACTCAGAAGTCACTGCCAGCACGCTCGAGGGACTCTACTTCCAGGGTTTAGAGCCAGGTAACATTCAAACACTTAAAACATTTTGTCCTCTACCTTGAAATCCACTCGGATTCTGTGGACTCCATCTGTAGGTGGCTTTTGCTTGGAACTGCTTCCGTTAGTCAGAGTGCTGAGCAAGTTCAGCGTGCTGCTTTCGGGCTTGCTTATAGGAGGGGGCTTTTCCTAGTCAAGCAAAGGAGCCTGCATTAATCCCAAACCCGAACGCCGAAACTTCACCAGTAATTATATCAAACGCCACAGAGAATGCACAGACAAAACCCCCAAACCATCACAGAATTAACAAGCGTGTCAAAGCTGCGAGAAAGCAACCGTTCTGCAAACCGTTTCTTAAGAGCACTCCACACACAATTAAGTTTCTAATTCAATTTTCCTCTAACATGGTGTTGCTCTCTCTCATCAGAGCTCTGCTTTTCATTTTGCTGCAGGGGGGCAACTCTGGGTGCAGTTAGTCCCTACGCGCTTCTCTCTCAGATTTAAATAAGGCAATTCCCTTTTTGGGGGAGTTTTTTTGTTTGTCTGTTTTTGTTTTCACAATGAGTTGTTTCTGAGATGAAGGCAGTTCTGCTCCTCACGGAAAAGCTAGCCTCCACCCCGCAACGGGCACGTCTCAGAGAACAAGTTAGCATCGGAACCGGATCTCAGGCTTAGGCCAGCTACTTTGGTATTCAGGTAGTGCCACAAGGAGAACCTAACATCTTTACAAAAAAACCTGCAAAAGGGTTAAGTAACACACTTCTACTTTCTAGACAGACAGAAGTCCCAGGTTCTTGAAATTTACTGACTGTGTACAAAAAACAGTATTCACCTTTTCTTTTGGTTTCTGTTTCACAGGGAAAGTTGGACGGGGAGCAATTTTTTTCTGTTTGCTCTGTTCTGTGCCTAGGAAGGGGGGGAAAAATTATGAGTATTTCAAGTAACTAACAGCCACCTGTAGAGAAGAAAAGGGAAAAAAAATCAGCGGGGTAACATGAGATGAATCTTAGACTAGAACTTTTCCACCCTCTTCTGTGACTGCACCTCACCAGCTACGACTCGAGCAGCCTCCTCAAGGCACAACCAGGAGAGCTGGCCCTGCTAAAAATCGGAAGCGGTCTGGGTGCAAAGCCACAGAAGTCCTGGAGCTGCCTTGCTGGTCACTGTTCAGGCTGTTCTGGACTACGCGCAACAGCAGACTACGTTTTTGTAGCAGGAAAAGATTACGCTCTTCTTGTTTCACATTGAGACTGTCAACAGTCAACAGACTTAACAGTTTTGCCAATACACCTCAAGACTTCCAGGACTACCTGACTGAAAATCTCAGTAAGGCTGGTTCTCTTTCTCCCCGCCCCAACATTCACTGGAGTTCAATAAAAAGGAAACCAGTTCTAAGAGAAAATTCCAAAATATCTGCTGCAATTTCAGCAGACCATAAAGCATTTATCAGTTTTAAAATCCAACAGCTTCTAGCGGTATTGTTACTTAACGTGACTCAAACAGATTGAGGACAAACAGTCCCATTTACCTATTTCGGGCTGGGGAGTCTGCTTTTTCTTAGGCTCAGAAGTGGGAAGTTTAGGTGCTTCTTTTTTCAAAGGTCCTGAGCTCGGTGGCTGAGCAGGAGGGAGCTGCACTGGCTGGGACGCCTGCTTGCCAGTCTTTCTGGTACCAGCGGCAGGGACCTGTTTGGGCTCCGACACTGGAACGGAGGAATTCCCATCCTCATGCTTTTCCTCAACGGGCTTACGGGCAGGTTCGCTGCTCTTCTTGACGGCACTGTCTTCTCTCGATACGACAGTCTGGGGAGTTTGTTTCTGTCCAGAGTCCAACTGGTTCTTTCCAGAATGGCTTTCTTTCTTTTCATTTGTCTTCGATTTCTTCTCTTTCTTTTTCGCAGCTAGGAAGAAGAAGCATCAATAAAGCAACACAGAAACAATGGTGTGACTTCCAACGATTTGCTGCTGTTTTAAAACAGGGAAACAGACACTTTGACGTCAGAATTTTGTAATCTGTCATACAAAAGAAAAAAACAGACTTTGCACGGCGAAGTTCAGGGAGCTCAAGGCAGCTGCTGACCGCTGTCGCAGTAACGCGCAGACCTGCAGAGGTCCAGCACCGAGACCGCGGGGATTGAACGGAACACGTATGACGGCTCACTTAAGCCGTATGTCGGAGACAAGGATGCTCCTAGAGGGGAGCCTGAGCAGCCATCGGCAGCAGCTCCCTGCAAAAGGAAGGAAAAACTACAAATCCAGTGCCGAAAGCGACAGCCACTCTTAGAGAGCACAGACGCTGCTCAGGCTCACGCCTCTCCCGCAGCTTCCACCTGACACGAGCAGAACAGGCAGGCTCCCCGCCAGCGTGCGGTCGCAGACTAACCTTTAGGAGCTCCGTGTAGCCACAACGACAGCACAAAGAGTACAAGTTAAGAGACGAAAACGTCTGTCTTGGGCTACACTGGAGCCACGTCTTTCAGCCTACCTTTAGCTTGCTTCTGGAGATAGGCTTTCGAAGGCATCCACTGTAGATTCTGACATTTCCTCATTCTACAAAGAAAGAATACGTCACGAAATCAGAAGAAAAACGCAGACATTAAGAGGGCAGACTGTAAATATTCAACACGAAAAACTGAAAAAACCCCCATTATCAATACACCCACTACCTTTTCCAAGCAATCTTTTTTCAACCCTCTCTCCCTTCCTCAGAGATACGTAAAAGAAACTTCTTGTCTTCCCTATATTTTCCTTTTGGTTTTCCACACTCTTAGATCTGAGAAGTATCAGAATACTTCCAAGAGCTCCACAAACCCACACCAAGCTCTCACACTGTAGGTTTCACATATTCCAAACTGAGGCCACTTCAGACAAAAGCAGTTACTCTTCACAAATGCAGCTTGGGAGAATAAGAGAGAAATATTTACGCATACATTGCCCTCCTTGCAAAAACCCACACTGCCCAGTGAAAGGCACCGGTCTCGTACCAAATGCTTTTCAGTGCTACGCCAGTTTCATCAAACCAGCGAGAATAAACCATAAGTGAACTTCAGGAAACACAGCTCGTAACAAGCACACCTTGAATCGGGATCTTGACTCTTAAACTAAACCGTTTGCACTCCCCTGCTGCGATGCAGCCTCAGCCCAGGCCAAGCTCCCTCAAAGCCTGTGCCACAGGGTAAATCTGCTGTTCCCCGTCCCGGAGCAGGGGTGTGCGGGATTAGACAATTCCTCAGACGCGTACTTACTTGCAGCACTGCTTCTTTATGTTGCGCCCACCAAACTTGGGTTTGTCGAGACAGTTAGTACAGACACCACAGTCCTCCGGGACCTGGCAGCCCGAGCACTGCCCACAGCGCCTGGAGCGGCGGCCCTTCTTCACCGGAGGTTCTTGCTGCGCCTTGTTTCTGGTAACCGGCTTAATGGGCTTGATCGGTGGAGCCAGAGGTTCAGCCTCTTCCGAGCCAGCTACTGACGACTTATCTAACAGGAAAAGTTTGATGTGAATTCACTGATGTCAAAGAATGTTTCAGGAGCGTCTCATTTGCTAACGGGCCTTATTCCGTTAAGCGTAAGTCCACCTGCAGAGCCACCCCGGGGGTGCGTGCACGTGTGTGCGGATACACGCGTACATACACGTACGCGCACCCCGAGCAGGCCGAAGCTCAGCGCAGAACACAAGTGTGTAACAACCACCAGTGGCTGAAAGGATTCACCCTGCTCCAGCGGCACCGTAACCGCGTGTCCCAGCATACTTTCCCCTTGCTAACGGCTGGAAGTCCTCATGTCAATCAGCCAACAAAAGCTGACTTTGTGTGAATCCACAGGTGAAAGCTGAAAATCTCAACTCACCATCATTCCCCATGGAAGACAGTATCTTCTCCCGCTCCTCCCACGGTAAGGCACTCAGAGTGGGCATGTCGTCAGGAAACACGGCTCGCTTGCGGCCCAGCGCAACAGCTGCTCTCCTGCAAACATGTTTGATCCGTGGTCCTCGGACCGACGTTTCTGACGAATCGCTCTCCTGTCCCTAGATTTCAGAACACGAGAACAGAGAGCATTCCTAAGAAAGGTACCACGATGAGGCTGGGAAACATGTAGCGGAAACTTCAGAGCAACCTAAAAGGAGTTAAAGGATGTCTTGGCTTGCGCTTCGTAAGAACCTGTGTAGCTGCTGGCCCTGAAGGCGAGGCGCTTGCGTTTACAGAGGTCCCAAAAGAAACGCAGCACTGTAGTGCAATCTTCCGTGTTTTCATCCCAGGATTCTGAAATACTTCAGGCTAAAAGAACTCCCTCAAATAGGTAATTGTGAGGGCCTGGGCTTCTCCTCGAAGGAGGCCAGACATACAGGAGCACGCACTTCATCTCAGAGACAAAAAGCTGGAGAGTTCTCTATCTAAAACACACGCTAGTGATTTTCAGCACTAGTGCCATTCAGGAAAGTCACGGTTTAAACGGCCCACGTTCCCTGAAAGTGTATTTCACCCCCTTTCTGGTAGCAAAAAGGACTGCAGAAAAGGGTAGGTTTGGGCTGAGGGAACGGGGAAGAGCGGTAGGAAGCAGTCCCCCAATCACATGCAAAATCCCAATGGATTTTCCTCCTGCCCACAAGTGACAGATAGTCATTGTGTAGTTAAAAAAAAAAAAAAAAAAGAGAGAGAGAAACAAAGACCAACTTCATCTTCAGAAGCCAGCTTTCTGCTCAGGAAGGGCCTACAAGAAATATCGAGGCGAAGACAGACTCCTGCAGTTTGCTGGAATCGTGCTTTTAAGAGCGAATACTGCTAGGCTAGAGGACCACTTTGCTTAGATTTATTCAGAGAAACCGAATAAGCAGCTACGCCGCACCGAGCTCCCCCCTCAGCTGCCTATTCGGCAGCTCTCTCTCCCCGCCAGCTTCTGCCCAGGGCTCCTCGTTTTGGGATCGTTTGCCATCTGTTGCGCTAACAGCTGCTCAGCTCGGCACGTTAATTCTTCACGCTTAGGATACGAAAGCTACTCGTGACTTTCAGTGCAAGTTCAAAACAAAGACGCGCTCCAGCAAAAAAAAAAAAGTAACCCCAAACTTGGAAAAAGGACTACCTGTGCTTTTGGCTGATCCGCTTGCTTGAGGGACTTGCTCTTCTCAATCTTGTACAGCTGGGCCTTGGCCTTTTTCAGAAGACTGGCCACCCTCTTGTCAGTCATCGGCAGTTTGTCTGCTTGAGCCAACATAGAGCTGATGGAGGAAGCGGAATGTTTAACAGTGCTTGACGAAGGAGCAGAAAGACGCAGGGCTTTTTCCTTCTCCAGAGACGGCACGGCAGGGCTGAGGTCCAGGTCCGATTTGTCTAGCCCCCCTCTGCCTTTCTTGGACGTTTTGGTTTTGATGGCCGCCGTATCCACCAGCGCCGCAGGGCAAACGTCTGCCGCGGGATCTATCGCTGTGGATTTCTTCCGCCCGGCAGTTTTTTTGGCAGATGATGACGCTGCGACGTCTTCGCCGACAACTTTTTCTTTGGGCGTCTTACCTCCAGGAAACAAAGCAGAGCTGCTCTGGATTTCTGACCCTTTCCTCCTTTTCTCCTTCCTTGACTCTCGCTTGTTCTCCTTTTCTCTCTCTCGGTCTTTCTCTCTGCTCTTGTCCTTCTCCAGGCTTTTGTCGGCGTCTTTATCTTTGGAGAGCTCCTCTGCTGCCCTGTCCTTGCTTCTGCCTCTCTCCGTCTGCGGGCTGGACGTGAACCAGGGGAAGAGAGGCGTGGGGCTACCAGAGGAGAAAGGCTCTGCTGGAGTGCTAGTCTGCTTCCTCGGCCTCTGGCTTCTTTCTGCGGATTCCCCAGACTGCGTCAGGGAATGGGAAGGAAACGTAAAAGTGGAGTTTAAGGCACTAGTGGCAAGAGAACTAACAGAAATGCTAGTTAACGAGGAAGAGACAGAAGACTGCGGGGTGAGCGTTGTCAGGTCAGAGGTACTAAGCCTCCCGCTCCTCGTCCTCATGGAGTGCGAAGGAGATCTGGGTTCCGACCGGATGGGGCTAAACACTCTCCTCTTCCGATTCCGAGAGGAAGCGCCCTTCGCAGAGGTCCCCGCGGCGCCGCGACCGACCGACGAGGGCAGAATGACAGACTCAAAGATCCTGGAGTGGGCCTCGCTCGGCGTGAACCTGGGCGCTCTCAGCAGAGGACTCCTCTTGTGCATGTCAAACCTCGTTCCGGAGTGAAGGGAGAACAGACGTGCCGGGGCCGTCGCACCCGGCGTGGAGAAGCCAGACGCAAAGCCGACGTCTTCCGGTGTCAGCGGCGGGGGTCTGAAGTTATCGAATATGGGTTTGCGGATAAGACCCTCTTTGGCGTATTTGGCTGAAGAGAAGTACTGCGGCTCCGACCGGGAATGCTTCAGGGAGGTCCACCGAAACGTGGGCTCTCGCAGGATGGATTTCCGCTTCTCTTGCATGGGTGCAGCAGAAGCGGGGAGAAAGGGCGAGGCCAGCGGTATGGTAGGAGGCATAAGCCAAGGGGTATGGTCCGAGATGCTGGAAGCAGGCTGCAGCGGCGGCGGGGGCGTGAGCAAAGGGGGAGGAGGAGAGGAGGAAGCCTGCTGCTGCGGCACGCTGGGTAAGGCCGACAGCTTCTTGGCAGTCCTCTGGCCAAAACTTCTTTCTGTTATCGAAAATCTTCTGTTTCTCCTGTCGCCGTTTTCGTTTTCAGGGGACTGAGAAACAGGCAGCGGTGCGTGAACTTCCGGAGTATTGCTTCGCTCCTCAGAGAGCGCCTGCATCTCCTCGGAAGCCTGGGAGTCCGTAGACGTATCCACGCTGGGGCTGCTGGAGCGCGAGGAGTCCGACGACATCTGAGAGGAATGCTGAGAAGCAGCGCTGGACTTCTCGCTGGAGCCGCAAGACGCAGCGCTGAACCTGCTGTTTGGCGTGGATTCTAGTCTGGAGATTTTAATAGGAGGATCGTAGTCTTCGTCCTCAATGAACCGTTTGGGTGTTTTAATAATTCGCGAAGAGATAGCGCTCACCACTGGCATGATGAACTGCCGGATGTTTTTGAGCTGGGTCCTCCCCTTCCTGCCCTGCAGTTTGGCTGCTTCTTTCTCAATCTTTTTTTGCGCCCCCTTTTTAGCCCTCTGCAAGAGCTGCTTAGCGATCGCGGCATCTGTCCGTTTGGTGGAAGGTATGATTCTGACGGGCTTAATCCTGCGCGGACTCTGCCTGACAGCAGTCTTCTCCTCTTTCGTAGGAGGCGGCGTGCCATCCTTTTCTTTGCGAGTCCTTTGGGCTTTCTCCAGCTGCGAGTTGACGCCTAGGGCCGAGGAAGTCTTTAAACGCTCAGAGGACGGCGGCCTACCTCTCCTGCGCACGATCTGAACGCTCTTCCTCCCAATCTGAAGTTTCGCCCCAGGCTTAAATTTCGATTTCAGTGGGGAGAGCTTGCTAGTTCTTAATTTCTTGATTTTAGTTGCTTGCTGAAAGGTAGTGGATGGCGACCTTTTGATTTTTTTCAGACTCTCTTTTTCTTCTTTGCTGCCCTTCTGAACGTCCGACGCGTCCTTCACTTGTGACAGTTTGAACTTCACGCTCGTAAGCGCCGGAGGTCTCCCTCGTCTTTTCTCCCCGCTCTTCAACTCCTTCTTCTTTACTTTCTCCATGGATGTGGTTTCAGACTTGCTGGAAGGGGAGCACACGGATGAAGAGTCTGACAGTACAGCTGAGCTTCGGTCAGAACTGCTCCGGGGCCTCCCGCGAGGTTTCCGTGGACTAGATTTAACTGAGAGGGAAGCAGAGAACGCAGAGCACGCATTAAATTTCTCCGAGCGTCGGATCAGCATTACCCAAGTCGTGCAAGTATTTACTCAGTATCAGTCACACCGCCCGTAGGAGTTGCCAAGACATTTCAGCTAATCAACAAATAAAAACAGTTTTATCGATGCACGGAAAGAGTACCTTCCCAGCAAACCTCTTCTCCCATGTAATACACAAAGTAGATAATTTTTTTTAAAACACATGATTTGACCCTACGCCTTGAAAGCTGGAAATGCAACAACTTAGCTGCAGCTCATCCTCCAGCGTTCCAGATTTGTTCTGTCTCCAAAAAAAGTGAAGGTTGGATGAAATATCCAAACCAGTTTTAGATCCTTACTACTGAAACCATTGCCTCTCCAAAACTCTACGTGAGGTTGCAAATAGTGGTTTCATCAGTATAACTCTTTCACTCAAAGCGTCCCAAACTAACCAAGTCGAATCCAAAGACCGGGGTGGCTTTTACGGTGGATGACACTTGACGGAGCGAACAGGAGAGGCACGGCAAAAGCACCGCGAAGGGGAGCATAAAGTCAACACCCAGTCCCGCGACTTGAACGTACCTGTGGGGGACCTGGTGGGACTTCGCACTTTGACTTCTTCATCTGAACCAAAACCTAAAAACTGTTCATCCTGCAACGAGAAAGCGGATGCAAGTTTGACGCCGTGGATATTAACATTAAAGCGAACTTCACCGTCATCAAAGCAGGAAAGGATGCTAGAGGACTCTCCCTGCCCAGGTAACGCACTTTGTTCCTCAAGCAAACCACCGCTAAAAAGGAAACACAACTTTCATACACACCTATAAAGCAGCTCTAGTTTACGGCTACGGAACGATCAAAAGCAGTTATGGGGAAACAAAGGACAAGTATGTATGGAAACAAACCCCTAGCGCATCAAATCTGCTGCTCGTATCCAACCAAAGGCCTATAAGCTGTGATTCACACCTCCCTAAAGACACACTCTGGCAAAAGCACTATTTCCATCTTTATTTTTCCAGTACAGAAGTTGACTAACTTCCCCCAAACTCATCTAAAAGCCTCTCTGGAAGAGCAGAAGCATCCGAGGTCTGTAACGCTGCCCGAGCATCCTGGAGCTGGAGCGGGGCCTCAGCCCCCCAGAGCACGAAATACCAGAAACTGCAAACCGGCGAGGCGGCAGAAGGAGGTTTCTCTCGGGGCACCAACGGCTGTTTGCTCCCACACGGCTCCCAGCAAAGCCGCCGCCCAGAAGGGAGCACAACCTTTACCAGCTGTTACGCTTCAACGAACAACGAAATCGGCAGCCGTGTCGGTAACGTCACGGAACGTCAAGGAGAATTTTCTTAAAAACTGGCGCTTGATTACAGTAAAGGTGGTGTTTGCTGTTGGTTTGGGTTGGGTTTGGTGGGGTTTTTTTTTTAATTTCACTTCAGGCTTTGTCTTTAAGAGAGATGAAAATCTGACCTCCACGGTAAAGCTTTTCTCCCCGACAGAGGCACGACGCTAAAGACGCTCTGTTCCCACTAAGACAGTTTTTTAGAGTACGCAAAAATACCAGTCCTGTTTGACCGCCACCAAAATTTGTGACACATTTTCGTTTTTACGTCGTTCCAGCTTTCCCGGTCTGATTTCACCTCAAGTATTTATGCTTGCCCGTCTTAAGTTTCCTCTGCGCTTTGAAAACGGCGATGTCACTTGTTGCTTGCTTCTTTGAACCGCTGCGCAACGTGGCTGCACGCTAGAAAGCGACTACGCTGTTTCTGGAATGATGTGAGTCTGCAAAGAGCTTTGAGAAGAGCAACGATCGGCGCTCGCTGCTGGCGAAGGGGACGCTGCTGCCCTTCCTCACATCCCTGCCACCTATCTCTTCCTTGCACTTGCAGCAGTGATGCCAAGAAACCCGGAAAAAGCAATGATAAGGCAACGTAAAAAAAAAAAACCACAATTAAGCCCAAACGTGTGGTTTCCACCCGAGGAACCTCGCGTCACGCAGAACCCCCCCGAGACCTTTCCCTGAAAGGGAAAAGCTACCACGCCTCCACTTTAATCCCACAGCAATAAAAGCGAGCGAGGAAGGCTGCGGAGCGCCCGGCTCCCCGCTCGCAGCACTGCGGATCAATGGTCCCGTCACGCCTGCCTGCCGCCCCGCGCACGTGGGCTCGCTGCGAGATGTAAACACTGCGGCGCGGGCGCTGCCTTCGCGGGGACGCGGGCCGGGAAAAGGGGCGCCCGGGGAAAAGGGGCCCGGCACCGCAGAGGGAGAGGCTGCTGAGAGAGGCAGCTTGGGGCTGAAACGGGCCAGACGCCGAGACCGCAAGCGGAAAAACAAGGAGCTACCGACAAACAGGCAGGCTTCGAAACGCAAAGGGAACGGCTGCCCACGCCATGCGCTGTCTTCTTCATCAGCCTACCAAAGACCGAGGTCTGCAGCGTTTTCAAAACACACCAAAACAAAAATCACGTGCACATAGCGCAAGGAGAAGACTCTCAGGGCACGTATACAGCCATGTACAGGAGAAACCTACAGACCGCCTGGTGGAAAGATGACAGCGGCGCTTTCCTTCCACAAAACAACACACTTCCAAGTCTCCCAGCTCTAACTGAACGGCTCCCCAGCGCTCCATCCCTCGGCTGCTCGGACGCGGCTCTGAGCGAGGGGCTGTCCCCCCAGAACCCCAACGCTGCCGCCCGAGAGGCACGCGCCGACACACAGAGCCCTCCCCACGGCAGCGCCGACGCGCTGGGCTCTAAGGACAAGTCACCTTTCCAACAGAGGGCTGAAACGCCAATAAACAAACACGTTATTTTCAGGAAGAGAAACAGACACAAAGACTTATTTTACAGACCATCCCTGGCCAGAGAGGCGAGTTTGTTCGGTGTAATCTGAAATAACACCTTACCCTAAAACCGGTTCCCAGCGCTTTTCCAATGGGGTTCATTAATTCTGGCTCTGGCTCGATATCCCGGGAATGGCCATCTCTTCTCGTTTCCTCGGAAGCAGCCACGAGCACTGCCTACTGTAAAGAGGTGCTCTCCACAAAACCGCCTCTGGGACTTCACTTGCAGCGACAAGCAGCACGACCAACGCGCCATCCGCGTTTGCCGGGTGGCACTCGGGAGCGTACCGGCGACCCCAAACCGGCCGTTCTCACTGAGGAGGCAGCCCTGAAACTTACTGGAGAAGATGGAGAAGGCCACCAAGTACCAGCAGGCATTTGCCAGGCCAAGCCATCCCATCGGCCATCACACACCAAAACGCAGTTTTGAGGCAAACCGAGCAAGAACAGCCTCCCTCCGGTTTTTCAGAAGTGACTATACAGCACGACAGATGGAGGGTGATTAAAAACCATAAGGGTTTCGATCGTGACCCCATTTACCTGAGAAAGAATAACGCAGCGCAGAAAAGGTCACTGGGGATTATAAATAACGGGATGAGGGAGGGCTTGCCTCGCGCGCAGGACGCGGAGCAGGCAAGGGGGGATCTCTCGACGGGCAGCAGAGCTGCCACGCACATCTCCCACGCCAACGTCGCGTGACCCCGACTGGTCTGAACCTCAAAGCTGTGAGCACCACCTTCAAACGAGGAACCATCCTGAAGGCGCTGACTGACGTTCCAACTTGTGCCTCAAAACAGCACCGATCCACGCAGCTCGTCCCGAGAGCACGGACCTGCGCACGGCAGCCCCAAAGTAGAGCAGCGGGAGGACGCACCCCTCCGGCTGTGCTGCAGCCGTACCCTCGGCAATTAACCACGACAACACCACTGTGACGGGGACTGCAGCTCCCGGGTCCCTCGGACCACACCGGATTTTACAAGCAGAGAGAGCGAGCTGCTCTCCGCGGGGCTCAAGCGCAGAGAGCGCCCGTTCCCACAGCATCACTGAGCGCGCGGAGCAGTCTGGCCAGCTTGCTGGAAGGAAAATGGGAATACCCAGTGCTAGGAGGTGGCAACGCAGCCAGCCTCTTGCTCTTTGGCCAAAGCGCGGGCAGCGGAACAGACCGACTGACAGCAGCAGCCCACTAACCCACCATCAGTCCCCGCTCTCCACAGAGTCCTGCTTCCAACCTGGACGAGAAACCCCGGCTTACGGCTTCCGCTCTGAGCGAAGAGGGATGCTTTTAGAGCACCTGAGATAGTCCCATTCTGACGGCAACAAGCTTTCAACACCACTTCTGAGGGCGGGGGGCAGCCAGACTACTGCCTAGAGAGACTCGGCTTGCACTCGGTGAGAGCAAAGCGAGACCAAAGCCTCCCGGACCACATCTGAGAGACCACCGGCAACGCAGCGCTTCTGGCAAGCAGGATCTCTCTCTCTCGGTTCCACGGCGGACGTTAGAAAGCAACGCTTCAGGCAGACTCGGACGAGCCGGCTGAAAGGAGGTACCGGCCAGGGAGGCAGCCCACAGCTCTTTGCCAAAGTTCTCCTCCGCTGCCGGAGAGAGATGGGAGACGCAGCATCTCACCAGAGACTCCCTTCGTCTGCCCTTTACCAACGCTCCGCTGCAAACCAGCCAGGGCTGCCCAGGGACAAGGACGCCTTCAACACACGGCAGACAGTTCCCGCAGGTCGTCTCCAGGACGGGCCAAGAGGAGGTGGCGGCCTCCGCTGCAGCGACAGACCTTTGCTGGTTTGGGACCCGAACCACAGAACAGAGTCCCTGCAGGGAAGGCTCCCTCCGAGCACAGGTTACCCGCGTCCCTGCTCACCGAAACCCTCGTTTCCTCCAAACGCGGCACAGTAAAATCTGTACTTCAGTGCTTTGATGACGACACGGAAGCGCGCGGTGAAGCACGCCGCTGCAAGAGTCTGTGCCATGAGTTTTCCAGCTGAAGGAAGCGCAACGTCGAAAAGTCCCCGGAGCAAACCGGTCAGCGCGCGTGGCTGCCGCTTCCAAAACCGCCTCACCTACCCATCACCGCTGCCAGCAAGACGAGCAACACCACCTTCCACCGAAAACAGCCCCTCTGACGAAGAGGTCCGGGCAGCACGCTGGGCACCACAGCTCAGGTGCGACCGTGCTGGCAGTACGGAAGCTGCTCCCTCCTCCCAGCACAGGGATCCAGGACCATTTCCAAACAAGCCAGCCGCCCGTGAACATCCAGGACTAACGTCTAGCTCCCAAAAAATCACGATCCACGGATAAATACAGCAGCGCTGCTAGAGATGCCATCCTCACCACTACGCCCCACGTCAAACTCGGGCTCCTGCAGCTCTCGAGCCGAGGCAGATTTATGGAGTAAACTGTCAACGCGCATCCAACACGCTCCCGGCTTTTGCGTCCCAGAGCTTCAATTAAACCCCAGGGACGGGGAGGCGGCTCTGAGCTGACAAGCACAGCAGATCTAACAACTACGCGCAAGCTTCTTTCACAGCAAATACCGACACAACGAGCCAAGAACGCACAACCAAGCTTCCCTTACTACTGAAGTGCCGCTCCCGTCGAGCAGAAAGGACAACACGCAGCACAAACGCCGCCGTTTTCAACCACTTCTAGCTTTACTGTGCAAAAAGTCCCCCCTCGACTCTTGCGGTGACAAAACCAAGTATCATAACCCCGCTCCCTTCAAGTGAGGCGGTTTCAAGATAACTCAGCGAAACGCCGAGCTGCAGCAGAAGTCAAGGATTTGTACCAAGCCTCCAGAAACCCGGGGAGCTCGCAGTGCACCCCAGAACTTGCCTACCTTTCAGATGAGAAATAAGATCTGCTGCATTCCAAGGAACAGGCAAGGAGACAAGGGAGAGACCGAGCCTAAAAGTTGCCCTGGACTTTTTCGTTAGATCAAATTCCGATGGTAACGCACAGTTTCAACAGGTACTTCCACAAGCGAACACCGGAACGCAGCATGCCACCAAGAGGTCCAAAAAATAAGCCAGCAGAGCAGAAGTCATACACAAAAAGTTAACACAGCTTCTTCCCCCGACTGCCACGGGCTCCTGAACTCAAAGCGACAACTCAAGAGTTTGCTCCTGACGCAGAACGCCAGCTCGGCTGAATCACAGATCGTAGAATCACAGAAGGGTTTGGGTTGTAGGGTTGGAAGGGACCTTCAAAGCCCACCCAGTCCAACCCCCTGCAAGGAGCGGGGACATCCCCGACTAGACCAGGCTGCTCAGAGCCTCATCCAACCTGGCCTGGAACGTTTCCAGGGATGGGGCATCCACCGCCTCTCTGAGCAACCAGTTCCAGTGCTCTACATCTCTCATTGTAAAAAATGTTTTCCTAATATCCAACCTACGATTGTAACTAGCCTGGTTCAGGCTTGCACCCTCCGCTGTGCGCAGGACGGCGTGAACCCCAGGCAGTTACTCAAAGGAGATGGCGAGCCCTAGCGAGCCGGGGTCTGCTGGAAGCCCCCTTCCAGACGAAGAACATCTCCGCCCAAAGCGGGGCACCACGTCGTCACCATTCAACACCGACACGCAGCCGCCCCCTCCTCTAAAGGGACCGCGGGCGGCACCCACACGCTGGTTTCCTAGATGTGCCGGAGCTCTTTCCGCGTCCCCCGCTCCCTCCTCGCAGAGACCGCGTACCGCAGGAGAGAGGAGCTTGTGCTAGAGCTTCTGCCGACCAGCAGCCGCGGTGCGATCTTCGCTGCGACTACAAGGCGTGCAGAATCAGCCAGCGGTCAGGAGAACCGGGTCCTGCAACGCACCCGGGTCTACCCCTCCCCTGCTCAGGAGCCACCGGCGAATCTCAGCCTACAGACACCAAGCTGCAAAGAACGTCTGTCGCTCCTTTCCACTGCAGGCAACGCCAGCAGACAGAAGTTTTTAGTAGCTAAACAGAAAAGTGATGCAAGAAGTAACACTCTTAGCGCCCAAGAGCCACCGTCTCCATCAGCTGCTAGCACCACGAAAGCGTTCGAGCTATTTTATAGCAGAACAAAGATGCCCTAAAGGCCAAACTCACAAAGATCTTTCAGAGATGCTGTGGAGTTTTTTTGTGATGCAAAAACACCCTTTAAGACAACTGGAATAATAAAAAAAATGAGTCCAGTGTCGTCTTAGGAAAAAAGAAAAGAAAGGAAGCAACTCGCCTGCCCCCACGTAAAAACCTCCCGAGCTGTTAACTCTGTGGTCAGGTTGGTTAGCCAGATTTCAGTCATTTCTGCCACCGAGCCAGCGCTCCCGAGATACCAACTTCTTTCAAGTCAGCCCGGTAAATTCCATCGAACCTGTCTGCTGCAGACAGAGAAGCGTACCAGTATCCCAAACCACAGCCTGTAAGACACCGCTATTAAATGAAAGGGACGCTGGCGGGCAGTCCGAGTTAAACCCCAAAGCGCTGCACCGGTCAGCGTTTCCACCACCAGCTCTGTGCCGGCCAACGCGACCCCCTTCCTCCGGCACGGCAGCCTGCCGGAGCGGGAGCTCTGCAGCCCAGGAATTGCTCCTGCTCAGCTGCGAGGGACCAGCTCCGCTTCACGGCGCCCGACAGAAGACACCACCGCCAAGCCAGGGAGACACAAGAAAACCGTATTTTCGCGTGCGTTTTAATAAACTCTGACGTGGCCAGCGATGGCAAACCAAAGGAACCACTCTTTCAAAGGGCAAAACACAAGGATACGCTCACCCGCTCCGCAGCTGACAATCTGCCTGTACAAGACGACAGAACTGTCCTTTCAGGGGGAAAAAAAAAAAAAAAAAA
>JAAGAY010139065.1:0-17858 GCA_011801015.1 Ardeotis arabs
GCAGCCCCTATAGGGTCTCTGCAGCCCCACTAGCCAGTGGGAACGGTTCCCTGCAGCCCCTATAGGGTCCCTGCAGCCACTCGAGATCCCGGGAAAGGGTTCCTGCAGCCCCTGTAGTGTCGCTGCAGCCCTCAGAGCCCCTGGCGAGGGTCCTTGGAGACCGTATAGGGTCCCTACCACTCGTCATGTCTTGGAAAAGGGTCACTGCAGCCCGCATACGGTCCCTGCAGCCCCTCGAAGCCCCGGGATAGGGTCCCTGAAGCCCCTAGAGCGTCCCTGCAGCCCCCAGAGACCCTGAAAAGGGTCCCTGCAGCCCCTAGAGCGTCCCTGCTGCCCCTCAAGCCGCGGGGAAGGGTCCCTGCAGCCCCTATAGGGTCCCTGCAGCCCCACGAGCCAGTGGGAACGGTTCCCTGCAGCCTGCATAGGGTCCCTGCAGCCCCTCAAAACCCCGGGAAAGGGTCCCTGCAGCACCTATAGCGTCCCTGTAGCCCCTATAGCGTCCCTGCAGCCTACTGAGACCCCGGGAAAAGGTCCCTGCAGCCCCTAGAGCGTCCCTGCAGCCTCCAGAGACCCCTCTAGGGTCCCTGCAGCCCCTATAGCATCCCTGCAGCCCCTCGAGACCATGGCAAAGGGTCCATGCAGGCCCTACAGGGTCCCTGCAGCCCCCAGAGACCCTGAAGAGGGTCCCTGCAGCCCCTATAGTGTCCCTGCTGCCCCTCAAGCGGTGGGAAAGGGTCCCTGCAGCCCCTATAGGGTCCCTCAGCCACTCCAGCTCCCGGGAAGGGTCCCCTCAACCTTTATAGGGTCCCTGCAGCCCCTCCAGACCCCGGGAAAGGGTCCTTGCTGCCCCTATAGCGTCCCTGTAACTCCTGGTAAGGGTCCCTGCAGTCCCTATAGGGTCCCTGCAGCCACACGAGTACCTTTCAGTGGTCCCTGCAGCCCCTATAAGGTCCCTGCAGCCCCTCGAGACCTCGGTAAATGGACCCTGCAGCCCTTACAGGGTCCCTGCAGCCCCTCGAGACCCCGGGAAACGGTCTCTGCAGCCCCTGTAGGGTAGCTGCAGCCCCTCGAGCCACTCCAAGTGTCCCATCAGTCCCCATACAGTCCCTGCAACTCCTCGATCCACCTACAAGGGTCCCTGCAGCCCCTCCAGACACCGAGGAAGGGTCCCTGCAGCCCTTATAGGGTCCCTGCAGCCCTCAGAGCCCCCGGCAAGTGTCCCTGCAGCCCCTATAGGGTCCCTTCAGCACCTCGAGACCCCTGGTGATGGTCCCTGCAGCAACTATAGGGTCCCTGCCGCCCCTCAGCTGCGGGAATGTGTCCCTACAGCCCCTATGGGGTCCCTGCAGACACTCGTGTACCTTTCAAGGGTCCCTGCAGCCCCTATAGCGCCCCTGCTGCCCTTCAAGCCGCGGGAAAGGGTCCCTGCAGCCCCTTTAGGGTCCCTGCACCCTCTCCAGCCCCTTGCAAGTGTCCCATCAGTCGCTATAGGGTCCCTGCACCCTCTCGATCCACCGGCAGGGGTCCCTGCAGCCCCTATAGAGTCCCTGCACTCCGTATAGGGTTCCTGCAGCCCCTACAGCATCCTCATAACTCCTTGGAAGGGTCCCTGCAACCCTTCCGGACCCCGTGAAAGGGTCCCTGCAATCCTATAGGGTCCCTGCAGCCCCTCGTGCCCCTTGCAAGGGTCCCTGCAGCCCCTATAAGGTCCCTGCAGCCCTTCGAGACTCCGTGAAACGGTCCCTGCAGCCCCATATGGTCCCTGCACCCCTACAGATCCCGGGAAAGGGTCCCTGCAGCACCTATAGGGTCCCTGCAGCCCATCGAGACTCCTTCCATGCTCCCTGCAGCCCCTATAGTGTCCGTGCATCCCCTCGAAATCCCGGGAAAGGGTTCCCGCAGCCCCTATAGGGTCCCAGCAGCCCCTCAAACCTCTGGCAAGGGTCCCTGCAGCCCCAATAGGGTCCCTGCCGCCCATCAAGCCGCGGGAGAGGGTCCCTCCTGTCCCTATAGAGTCCCTGCATCCCCTCCAACTCCTGGCAAGGGTCCCTGCAGCCGCTGTAGGGTCTCTGCGGCCCTCAGAGCCCCTGGAGGGTGTCCCTGCAGTCCCGATAACGTCCCTTCAGCTCCTCGGGACGACGGGAAAGGGTCCCTGCAGCCCCTGTACGGTCCCTGCAGCCCACTCGAGCTCATTGCAAGGGTCCCTTTAGCCCCTATAGCATCCCTGCAGCCCCTCAATACCCCGGGAACGGTATCTCCAGCCCCTGTAGGATCCTTGCAGCCCCTCCAGCTCCTGGCGAAGGTCCCTGCAGCCACTCCATCTCCTGGGAAGGGTCCCTTCATCCCCTGTAGGGTCCCTGCAGCCACTCGAGTACCTTTCAAGGGTCCCTGCATCCCCTGTAGGTTCCCTGCAGCCCAACGAGCCCCCTGGCGAGGGTCCCTGCAGCCCGTATAGGGTCCCTTCAGCCCCTCAAAACCCGGGGAAACAGTCCCTGCAGCCCCTATAGGGTCCCTGCAGCCCCTCCAGCCCCTTGCAAATGTCCCTTCAGTCCCTATAGGGTCCCTGCAGCCCGTATAGGGTCCCTGCAGCCCCTTGACCCTCTGGCAAGGGTCCCTGCAGCCACTATAGCATCCTCATAACTCCTTGGAAGGGTCCCTGCAACCCCTCCAGACCCTGTGAAAGGGTCCCTGCAATCCCTATAGTGTCCCTGCAGCCCCTTGAGCCCCTTGCAAGGGTCCCTGCAGCCCCTATAGGGTCCCTGCAGCCCCACCAGACCCCGGGAAAGGGTTCCTGCATCCCTTATAGAGTCTTTGTAACTTCTGGTAAGGGTCACTGCATCTCCTATAGGGTACCTTTAGCCCCTCGAATCCCTGGCAAGGGTCCCTGTATCCCCTATAGGGGCTCTGCAGTGTCTTGAACCCCCGGCAAGGGTCTCTCTGACCCTCGAGCCCTGCAGCCCCTCAAGACGCCTGGCAAGGGTCCATGTATCCCCTATAGGGTCCCTGCAGCCCCTCAATCCCCCAGCAAGTGTTCCTTCAGCCCCTATATGATCCCTGCACCCCTTCAAGACCCCGGGAAAGGGTCCCTGCAGCCCCTATAGGGTCCCTGCAGCCCCTCGAGCCCTATATAGCCAGCCAGCCTCTATGACCACTAAAGTCGCTATAGCCAGCCAGCCACTATAGCCAGCCAGCCACTATAGCCACTTTAGCCTGCCACTATAGCCTGCCACTATAGCCTTCCACTACAGCCTGCGACTAAGTTATTCAGTATGACAATCTAAGCATAATTGTTCAAAATTCTTCAACAGCTCCCTGTTAGAACTGGCTTTATCATCACTGGCTTTATAATGTTGAATCAGAAATACGATCTGTAACACGACTGAGAATGCTTGGACAGGTTACAGGAGGACTGTGAAAAATGGCCAGTGAAATGTATTGCTTTAGGTTCTGTAGGCTTTTTATGATGTTACTTGTGTGGGTCTTTTCTTATGAACAGCTGCAGCTTCATTCTGTTCCTCTTTAAAAAACTTCTGGACATTGTGGAAGTCCTTAATAAGTCTGATGGTTTGTTTTTTTTTTCATCAGAAGGGCTCAATTTCCCAACTTTCTTATAATCATAACATCTTCGGGCATTATGGATGTTAATGCGTTAAGTAACCTAATTTTAATTCTAGGTAAGAAATCTGATTAAGCAACCTAACTTTTATTTACTTAAGATTCATTGCAATATAAATAGATAACATTCCTGTAAACATTAACATATAGTAAAGATTTTTATTATTATTATTCAGGTTATATTTACCTACAACTGTTGTGGATTTTTAAAATTTTATTTGTGTCCTTAGAATTTGGGTTTTCAGGACCTACAGTTCTTCCATTTTAAAAATTTCATTACTCTTTACACAGATTTTAGATGTTGACAAGAGTCTTACAAAAGCCTTAACTATTTAACTTTTTAAAAATTGGTTTAAGCATAAAAAAGTAATAATCAATTTGATAATGCTTGACATTTTTTCAGTAAGCTTTGATATTTGAAATGTGTTTTGCTTTAGTAAATCAGGTACTGAAATTAACTTTAATTATAAACCCCCTAAAACTACTTATAAAAACAAAAAAAAAGTGGTATTGCAGATACAATAGATCATTGCTTTAAATGTGTTTGAAGTTACTTTGATGATATTCAAAGCACTGTGCCCTGAATTCTGTAGCCATAAAACAGAACAGTTTTTGGAACCTATAATCGTAAGAGGATACAATGTCAAAACTTTCTCCCTCATCTGAAAATCTTTTCAGAGATTTCCTGCTACATTAGTGTTCTTTGAATATTCATTGTTAATTAATAGATTTGGGAAGTATTTATGTACATCCTCTGTAAAAAATATGAAGGATATTTTATATGGGAACTTTACCCTGACATTGAAGTAGAAGCTTAAAATCTCCGTTCCCATCCCATGCAAATCAATGGACATTTTGTTCCTTTTTCATTCAGACGGGAGTGTTCACTGTGGCTACTTCTCGGTAGAAGAAGGAGACCAGTTCTGCCATTTAATACTTACATTAAACTGCTGTTGATGCTAATGGAGATTGTGGACAAGTCTCAGAAGACAGTGTCTGGCACGGAGAGAAAAGTAATGGAAAAGCTCCTTTAATTTGTGCCTAGAATTCTGAAAGATGGTATGCTTGTATCTTCAGAAAATCTGTATCCATGTCAGAAGGGATGAGTAATGTGAATAAATCAGTTTCCCCACACTGCTTGTTGAACTTGGCCAAAAGATCATTCCTGGGAACGACAGTGTAACTCCCTGTCATCCTCCTGCTGTGCTTTATAGCTCTGGAGTTGATCAGCGACAAATATATTGGAATAAACCAATAATTTTGTTAGTAGTTAACTCCCCCAAAATCCCACAGAATCATTATCTACCGGCCTGGGACAACAGGTTTCACAGCCTCTACTAGGAACCAAGGCCTGAGTAGCTTCCATGTGCAAATTTTACTGATACATGTCGCACATTTTGTTAAATAGATATGTTGTAATTTAGTCTCTTTATATTGCCTGAGTAATCAATTTTTATTTTAGTAGACCCAGCTGACCTTGCATCCCCCTCATGTTGTTGTCACATGCCACATGCTCTACCAAAGAGTTTAAATAATACAGAGGATCAAAACTGCAGATGGATAAATGGTTAATCTTTGCCATTTGATGGGAAACTGTAAGGAAAAGTACTGGTTTCATGCAGATCGATTGGAAAAAAAGTTGAATGTCATGGGACTTTAAGCAGTGATGAGATTTGAGACATCCGTGAAATTAGATAGAACCGTAACAAAGAGACAGTGCCACTTATAATGAATCTTATTTAGAAATCAAATAACACATTTAGTTATTTCTATAGAGAACTGATAGCAAAAGAGAATGAACTGCAGTAACAAGCCTTCAGGCACGCAGGCATACTGCTACTTTATTGTGTGGCTTACCTACAAGGTTATGTAAAAGGCAAGAGTTGAGAAAAAACAACAAATTTGCTCAGCTTTTTCTTGTCGCTATAAATGTAAGGGTGATGAAGAATTAAATGGATTACACAAGTAGAAGATCACTTGCTGAGATAGTAATGCTAATAATGATATAGCAAAGCTTTCAGTTATAAAATATCCTTTCTATTTCTATCCTTCTTACTCTTGGACAAAACTTAGCAGATGTATGTGTCCAGGTTCAGGCTAGGACAGAGTTAATTTTCCCCTGTGCTGGGAGAGGAGCTGGAGCTGGTGGCCCCTGTGGCTGGGACACAGCTGGGATAGGTCACTCATTAGCCAGCAGCTGGGACAGGTTACCCAAATTGGCCCCAGGGCCCTTCCACCCCATGTGACACCAGGGTCAGTGTATAAAGTGGGGATGGGGCTGAGGGGGCAGGTGTTTGCTCCTCAGGAGTGAGCTGGGCATCAGGATCCACTGTGAGCTCTTGTACTGTAGATTATGTGCTTAAGTGTTTGTTGTTGTTGGGTTTCCTTTTTTTTTTATCTCTCTCTTTTCTTCTGTTGTTTTCTTAAACTTTTTCTTATCTCAGCTCCTGACTTTGCCTTCTTTTCTTTACCAGTTCTCCTGGAATCTCAGCCTTTAAGGGATGTTTTTATGTAAAACTACAATATATTTTTCATAGTCCTTGTGTTTAAAGATCTCTGTAAGATTTATTTACTGTTCAAATTTTTTTTTTCACACTACTATAATATGGTGCAGTAAAAGTTTCTTGGCACTAATGTAATGGGATTGAAAATCCTGAGACTTGCTTGGGCTGGACACTTTGGAAAGTTTAGGAGGGTGGGAAGCTCCCCTAATCATCTCTAATTGAGTTACATGCCTTGTAATGATAAGTTAATGATTAGCTACTGATTCTTTTTGCAGACTTCTTTAAATTATTATTGTCACAGACTTCTTTAAAGATGGAGACATTAAAGGTTTATCTGTGGAAACAAAATAAACCTTACATTTTTAGATCCTACCTTAAATAGGGAGATAAGGACAAAATAGATATAGGAGACTTACTGAAGAAGTCAGCAAAATTTTGGAAAAATAATTCTGTAAAATATGCCGATTAGTTTAGGTTATTTAACTAATATTGGCCTCTCTCCTGGTTCTGCCTTCCTTGTTAACATAGTGTAATTTAGAGGTTTCTGTTCAGAATTGGATCTCAACTGTTTTGGTATCCACTGAACAGTAGATGGAGCTTCAAGATTCTAGTTTGAAGGCAGAATCAAAGTGATGGGGGACAATTTTTAAGCAAGTTAAAGGTGTAAAATATGTTGAGGCAGATATGTGTTAGATATTCTGCAAAGACCTGGTTGACATCTGCTTTGACTTTTTGGCTTGAGTTTGGTGAAAGTTTTTGGCATTGAACTTGCACGTAATATTTGCTGAGTGCTAATTGTCCTTAAGTAAAGCAGATAAGTAAACACAGAAGGATTTCAAGAGCAGTCTGCAAATCTGTGTGCAAATTAGTCTGAACCCATCACTGACCCTGCTTTGAGCCAGGGTTTGAACTAGATAACTCCTGAGGTCCTGTCCAGCATGAATTATGCTCTGATCCTGTGATTATTATTCATATCAGTTTATGGTAGACTGCTTTGCTTGTGTTTTCTGACTTAAAAGGTTACAATGACCAGTTTCCTGCAGGTCTATTATGTGTCATTCATTCATAAAGCAATACACTGCTTGAAATCTGACTTGGCTGAACTACATGGACCAAATAGTTTTTCTTGCCATTTTCTTGTAACTTGAAAATGCTTAATAAACTGGTGGATAATTTTCTAGTATGACTCACGTTCAGATCACTTGGTCAATATCCATGGCAGTTGTGTGAGCTGAGCTGCCTGTAACAACCAGCCAGAGCATCCGTTTGCTGGTGGGGTGATAAAAAAGGCATGGAGAAAGACCAGAAAAAAAATCTTGATATGCTTTGAATGTTGGAATTGACACTCTGCAGGAAGTTAGGGTTTAAGTATTTGATCGGATGCTTTCTCAAATTTTAAATGCCTGTTGCCATCTGATCTATGGATTGGTCATCTCCAAACTTTATAGATTTACTCTCGATGTCTGCCTTTCCCTAAACCCAGAATATTTTACTTATTCTTACAGTAGATGTGAGTTCTGCTTTAGTTCTGTACACCTAAGAAAATAAAGGCTCTTTGTTTTGAAAGAGAACAAATGAAAGAGGAAGAATCACCATCTCCTGAGTACAGGAACGGAAACAATCCTGAATGATTGTTTTCCTGAATAAAACATGTAACTCTCAAATGAAAGTGGGAAATGCTTCCTCTGGTAATTAGCAAGGTCTGTTTAGTCTCGTACTTCCATTAGTATGTCAGAGTAAGACTGCGATATTACACTTCAGGGAGTATGCTATTTTAAGGCACCTGTTTTGATAGGGCTTACCATAAAAAAAATCAACAAGGTATTTCCTTTTAGGTAAATGTGAATATCTCTCTCTCATATTCTAGAAATAGAGCATATATGAGAAACTACAGAGTATACATTTTAAAGAAGTAATTTTCCCTGTATTTTCTACATTTGAAGTAATTTCAATGGCTGATGTGGATTTGTCTTACTTGAAATAAAGTTTTAATGTGATGGCTGAAGATAAGCAAAATAAGGTGACTTGTTACATACATTCTAAACTAACCTTTGAGATGTATACTGACTTATTCATTAATCATGATTTTGGGATGACACTGAAGTAAATTTGAATAACTCAAATAAAAACACGTTAAAATTCACTACCTTAACTGTTTAATATTCTCAGCTCCAGTTGTCTTGTATTCAGCTTCTATTTTTTGAAACAGTATCAAACCAATATTGTACTGTGCTATCTTAAGTCATTCATCTGTGTAGACTGAATCATGGGCTCAGTGCTAAATATCTACTTAAATACCCTATTTCAAAGACATTTAGATAGATCATAAATAATAATAAGGAAAGGGTTCAGAGAGATGTCTAAGCATCATAACTGTAAAAAAAAAAAAAAAAATCCCTTGACAACAAACTTTCCAAAAGTGCTTAATACTTCTATTTTTTAACCTGGGATTTTTAAAGAAAAAAAAAGTTATTGTACATAACTTTCCTTGGAAATTAAACTAGAGGGGAGAAAAAAATCTATTTCTTTCAGAATATTAAGAAAAGTTAGTATTAAATTTCCAAAAAGACTGATGGATATTTTATTCTTAGAGGCAATGTTTCAGTCAGGCTTTCACGTGGAGTAGACTAGCACGTGTTAATGCCAATGAAGTTACATAAATTCTTCTTCTCCAGTATCTAAACACTTAAAAAGACAAAGAAATCTGCCGGTTTTTATTCAAGGTTTCTGAATGTGATAAAATATCAACACAGTGCAAAGGGTCAGTGTTCTGAGTAATACTAAATGTATGTGCATATCATAAAAAAAAAAATTAGACTGAGCCTCAATATTCTGATGAGTTGATGGGGTTTTTTTTCTTCAGTTTTCACCTCAGTGACTTTCTGCATAATTGCGATATTGAAATGCATTTAGGAAAGGCACAAAGAGTCATGATAATTTTATTCTGTCAAGGCTAAAGAAATCCTGACTGAGCTCTTCCGAATGAATTGGAAAACAGCTCACTGAAACTCTACTTCTATGCTTGAGTGCTTCCTCTAAGAGCGGAAGGCGATGTGTGAGTACACAGGCAGGCAGAAGAGAGGAAGGCAGATGGCCTTGCAATGTGATAGCTGGTTACGTTCCCCTTCTCAGCTGATTTGCAATGTTCACTAGGAAAGAAGGCAAAATGTTGAATCTTTAATGGGTACATGATCTACAAATCTGCATCACGAATCTTTTAAGTTTTAACTGTTTAACTACCCGTAGTTTGCTGCGAATGTAATTTCATGAACAATACTCTTTATTGTGTGTATGTATTTTTTTTCTCTTAAAGTAACATGGTGAGTACAGAATGGATTCTATTACTCAAGAAAGGCAAGTCCGAAGGAATGAGAAAATCACCATGACCTACAAAAAAAGACGTATTTTTCTGCCTCCAAGGAGAAAGTTCTCAAGTGTCCTTCACTGGACAGTAGTTGGCACTGCCGAAACACAAACATAACTGTCTACTATATGTTCATCAAAAAAGTGCACGCGTATGATGTGATTGTCAGCATAAAACATCCTTTCTCTGTTATGCTAGTATAGGAAATAAAGCATCCATCCTGAGAAGCTGTGCTCAACCACTTGCAAGTCAATTGTAATAATTATGCTGTGCTCATAAGCTAAGAGGTTTTATTATAATACCTCAAACTTTTCAGCTCTTTTTCTTGATATACTGCTGAAGCTGTTTGGCTTCCATTTCCTTTCATATGTGCAGGCAATGTATTGCCAAGCTGAGATTTCAAGATTTTATATCGTAAAAAGAAGTATGAAAGACATGTACAAAGACCTTTCAAAAGCCTAGTTTTAGTCCTGTTCTGTGTTGTAACTGTCATGAGTTCTAGAAATGGTCTAGTGATGTGAGATTAGGAACACTTACTTATGATGGGATAATTCTGTTTTTGAAATAGAATGTTTGATTTATACACCTAACTCTTTATTTCCCCATTTGGGAACCTAGTGAAGTTAGTTGGATACCCTATTATTACCCATTATCTGACATTCTAGTGCAAGCACAACCTGTATTCAAGCACTCTACAGAAAAAAAAACCTCACCTCATTCCCAAATCCAGTTTTTGAGCTAGAGGTGAACTTACCTTTTAGGTGAGTTCCTACTGCTTGATTGCATCAGAGCAATCAAATCAGCTTGGATAAATAGCAGTTTGCTTAGCACATTGACAAGCAGACGATCAATCTGTTGACATCATAGAATCACAGAATGGTTAGGGTTGGAAGGGACCTTTAAAGGCCACCCAGTCCAAGCCCCCTGCAAGGAGCAGGGACATCTCCAACCAGATCAGGTTGCTCAGAGCCTCATCCAACCTGGCCTTGAATGTTTCCAGGGATGGGGCATCCACCACCTCTCTGGGCAACCTGGGCCAGTGCTCTACAACCCTCAGTGTAAGAATTTTTTTCGTAATATCTAATCTAAATCTACCTCCCTCTATTTTGAAACTGTTGCCCCTCATCCTGTCACAACAGGCCCTACTGAACAACCTCTCCCCATCTTTCTTTTAGGCCCCCTTGAGGTACTGGAAGACCGCTATAAGGTCTTCCTGGAGCCTCCTTTTCTCCAGGCTGAACAGTTCGTTAGGACAATTTTGAAAACATAATTTTTGCTGCATGGATTTACAGATAAAGATTCCAGAAATAATATTAATTTTTAGGTTGATTCAGGTAACTCAGTATTTCAATGGAAGAGGCACTCAACAGTTATGTAACTCTAAATGTGAGTTAAGCATAACTGTTAAATGTAACCACTGTGAAGAATAATTAATTCAACCATAATAGAGTATTTCTATTTCTTTGTCTTCTCTAATAGACCAAAACTAAGAAATAATGCAGTTGAACACAAGAAAGGTGCCACTATTTATTAGCCAGATATGCACTGGTTAAGATGTCTGCAAACTTGAAGAAAAGTCATGATACGTTAATTAATTTACATTGGTACAATTCTTAATCCACATTTTCAATAGAAAATAAAAACTAGCTTTGTATGATAATGAACAGAACTCTGAAATGAAGTGCTTGAAAGCATATGTATCATGACAAAATCCTTCCCATTTTTATGTAACATGCACTGCAGCTAATGATGAAAAGCTTAAAGAAGGGACGTACTGGGACTAAAAAACAGCAGCAAAATTATTTGGATTTATTCTGAACACATAATATGTTCTGTGCTGCAGGTGGCAATGAAACTAATGAAAGAAATCTACTCTCCTATAATGAGTATCTTATTTTCCTGGACATGAATTTTGAAATACTTTTTGGTTACTTAAATTCTTCAGCCTCTCTTCAGAAACTGAAGCGTAAGTTTGGAAGATTGGGATAGAGGTCAAACAACTGGAAACCCCTACAGGAGTTCTCAAAACAATTTAATACTATTCTACTGTATAAAGAGGAGACGGTTCTCAGAGGTGCATTGCTTTTGTGTTTGGTAGGGAAAGCATACTGTAAACTTAGAGCATACCGTGTGGCTTAGAGAAAAATAGTATTAATTTTCCAAGGAAGAAATCAAGCCTGCAAATATATTTTCTCTCTCTTGCGTTTTTTAGCGGTTGTGTTAAAATATGAGTACAGTATTTGTACCCTCATACTGAAGCAATGTCTTTGCAAATTGCTTACGTTGAAATTTTAAAAAGCAAGGAAAGTAGAGGTAAAATTCTGTAGTGTTATAATTGCCTTAGTTATACCCTTTTTTATGAAGCCTCTCTGACCTAAACGCTGCTTTGTTTTAAGACAATTTAGCTAGAAGAAAATAACTGCTTTAAAGTAGTAAATTCTGGTTTTAATCTGTAACTAGACAAAAATGTCCAGACTAAAGTGACTCAGCACATTCAAATCTTCAAGACACGCTGAGATTCCAGCAAGTAAAACACTTGGAGACCATGTTAATCTGTGGAAGAGATTGTAAGAAGACCAAAACTGCAATAAAACAAAACTTCTTAAAACCGAGCATGCAGAGGCAGCAGCAGTTCTGCTGCTGATCTTGGTGTTTATTGTTAGTGTGCCCTAGAATAATAAAAAAAATTCAGGTTGGAAAGGACTTTTGGAGGTCATGTAGCCCAGATTCCTGCTCAAAGCAGAACTAACTCCATAGTGTGAAGCACTGCCCCACAAAAAAATGATATATGGCACTTCTGTGGCGGTTACATTTCAACATGAAAATATGCTAAGTTGTATAAAACCGTAACACTCAGTGATATTTCAAAAGACTATGGTTTAAAAATACCATGGGTCATATCCTTTGCCTCTGTTATTCTATATCAAATATGCTTGTTTTGCTAGTGTGATGCTATGCTCTCAAATTCCCTTTCCGTTCCTAAAAATATTTTTCCTTTTTTAATGCAATATTATGAACAACAAAGATCCTACAGGCAAAACCGTGAATTCAGTTACACTGCCTCAACACAAGTACGCTTTTACTGAGTACCAAGTAAACATATGCTGGAACATATTAAGATGTGTTATCTAGGAAATTAAATGTAGCAGACCAAATCTTAATACCACTCACTTTTTTTGAAAGTCTGTGTAGGACATGGCTTTCACTGTTTTAGTCACATGCCTGAAGGATACTGGATTAGAGCAAGTGAAATAATTGCAAGTTATCATCTATGCCTATTTTAGCATTAAAATGAAAGAAAGCAGGGAACAGTAAGCTCTCAGGTTCTCCAGAAAAAAAAAAAAACAAAAACTGATTTGCTTCCTTAGAAGTGATTCCACCTTCTCTGTCCCCATCTGATCATGATATATGCTTTTGGTAACTGATAGTGAGTTCTACTTTGGACAGGTGAAGTGTTTAACTACAGACAAAGAAGTCCTGTTTTGGCTGCTGTGGCTATATTTACAAGTGGGCAAAGGTAAAGATATTGTGAATGTAAATACTGAGGTATCCAAAAGAATCCATGTAGGTTTTGAAACAAGTGTTTGTTTTCTTGTTATTTTTTTTCTATTCTAATCAAGAAAGTCTTTATAGGCTTTTAATAGATATGATTTTAGGCAGTTCAGGCAAAATTGACTTGTACAGCGCAGGATGAGAAAAAAGTAACTCTCAGGTAGTATGTCTGTGTGATGCCCAATCTTTTTGCTCTTCTTCAAGGCGGATGCTGCAAAGATTCCTTATTTTACCAGAAACGAATGATGTTCCACCTTCCCCAGTCTTAAGATTTCTTCTCCTTTCAACAGGACCATGTTGGTGGCCAGCCCAGCCATAAAGTTTTGAAGCCTTTTCTGTAACCCGATTTCCACTTCAAAGACAGAAAATTGTGGGGAGTTGCTCTGTTTCTCGGATCCCTTCCTGATTTCTGCTCTTCTCCTCTGCTGTGCAAAGTGACTATGAAGCTGAAGGTGGTGAGTAGGATTTACTGTGCATTTATTAACAATGCAGCTAGAAGTTCTAAGGGATGTTCACATGAGGAATAGCTGTTCTTTTTCTTGTAAGAAAATTATGTGATAGCTCAAACGACGAAAAGGGAGGAGGTTCCCTCTCTCTATGGATGGGATCTGCAGAGGCTGCCATGGGAAAATTCATCCAGACTCCATCTAACGTTGCGTGAATGCAGGATTGTCAGCATCTGAAAGGTAACTGACTCTTTATATTCCTCTGCTTATCCTGTCTTATTCAGACAGCTATTTTACTGACTTATTTGTGGTTGGGCCTTTTTATATCGAGAACCCAGAAAGAACCCTGCACCATCTCTCTCTCCACTCACATCAGCCCTTCCCCTGCCCCCTGCTACCCCCCAGTACAAACCAGCTTGTTAGCTTGGCTTTGAAGAAGTGCAGGATAAAGAATTTTATTTTAACAGGAAATAGTGTTTAAGCAATAATCGCATTTGAGTTTTCCATAAAGATCATCACAGGAAAAACTTAGATGCGGTACTTTGCTAGTGTTTTGGAAACCATTGTCTGTGTAGAAGTTCCTGTGATACTGTGATGTTGCAGAGTCAACGCTGTATTAAAAGTTTTGTTCTAAATGGAGTGGAGTGGGTCCATTTTTCTTTCTGACTTCACTGCTCTTTTTTACATAAAAGAATGAGTCTAGCAGCCTGAGATAAGATGGGATGGTTGAGACAGAAATGTCAGAAGTTGAAAGAAGGGCGTGCAGCTGCTTCTCCCTTAACTGAGAGAGATTTACGTTTTTCAGGCAAGTTTTCCTGGAGGTTCCAGATATGCAACCAGGAATATACTGCACTGTACTTGCCGCTAGATGCCACCGTTTCGTTAGGTCATGCCCTTCCTGGATGGTTCTAGTAGAGTCAGCACAGTGTGAAGATTCATTTTGATGGGTGTGCAAAAAAAGGTCAGATTTTTGCTTCTGTGTAGGAAACTTTCAAAGCATCTTTAAGATTCTGAACTTTAACTTTTTCTGTTTAATGCTTGAGATACTTTTTTTTTTTTTCCCCCATTACATGATAAAAAACATGGACATTTTAATAGACAAGTGTGGGTTTTTTTCCATTAATCACTCACCTTTGATATTTTTCTATAAAAGCAACTATCATTATTAGAAAGAACGGTAATTTAAATGATGCTTGAGGAAGAGATTGATACTTCTTTACAACAGAATGATGACTACTGCTTCTCTGAGTGGGGAATTTGTTGGAGCACTGACAGATAGGTTATCAATTGAGCGACTAATACTTAAATAGCTTCTTGTTGTAGCAGTCAGTAATAGTGGTAAAGATCTTGGTATATTTTTCAATAAACTTATACTGCTTATGTAGTTAAGGCTTCAGGGAGTTATGTGAGGCTCACACTGAAGTAAAAATATTTGCAAAATAACACCTCGGAGCAGCTTCAGGGCACTTGAGGACTAACCAAAGATTTTTTGCATAACATTACCTAAATCTAGGTATTTTTTTAATGTTGCATAATGATTTTGCTTTGGTAAATGTTCTAAGAAGAAAGTAGAACAGCTCCAGCAGGTTTATTTGTGATTCACGCTACAATTCTGAACATAAAACACTACAGCTACTCCTTTGGAAAACTGCCCAAATCAAGCAATGTTTACTTGAAAAGAAATATTCTGTATTTCAGGAGGGTGCATGACTTAGTAGGCTGTTACACTAGGATGTAATTATGGGACATGTACTCACTGCAAAAATATCTGGCAACTCTGCCCGGAGAGCTACCTTTCAAAAAAACTAATTGTAGCCCTCTTGTGTGTTATTGCAAATGTGAAAAGTTCTAGAAATGGCCATTAGATTATTTCTCTACCATGGGAATATTCCCATTTTGGGAAACAAAACTACCCTTAATCTGACTTAAAAAAACAATAATTAGAAAATAATAATAGGAAAGACGGTAAACACTGAGGAATTTCCAAATGTTCTGCTTTCAGGATTTGCACTCATGGGAAGTCTTTTAGTGATTAAAATACAAAAACAAAAGGAAGAAAAAAGCAAACCCTCAGCAGCAGGTTTACTTAAAAATGAGCTTCTTAAATTATTTATTTAAATGCAGTAAATGAGAAACATGTCCTGCTCTTGGCATGAAATGAACGTTTGTTAGGAAGTTCATATTCCAGAGAACTTTTTTTTTTTCTCTTTTCTGACTCTCAGTTGCTTTCCAGCCTCTACTGTTCAGTCTCTCACTTTCCATTTGTTGTTTTCTGTTGTTATTCTTGCCTATGCCTTTCTTTCTCCAAGCTTCTGTCCCTGCAGACTTCTCCCCGTATGCTTTGGTACATTCAGATCTCTTGCTTCTGGAGTGATTTTTTCTTTTAATTACTTGTTATTTAGTAGCAACAGACTGGACAACAGTAAAGACTTTAAAATAAATTCTAAAATTTTTCATTAATATTAATGACCTAAAGAAGGTCTCATATCTTGGAAAATTATAAATAGAATAGTGTTTTAGGAGAAGGTACATTCATATTTCATAGCTCCTCTCATTTTTATTACTTTCTCTTCCTTTTCTATTTCTTAAACACTTTTTCACTCTTCTTTTTTTGTGGATCTCTCTACTTCTTTTTTTTTGTCACCTTCAGGTTCTTTACCTTTTTATTCTGCGTTTATTCTGCCACTTCTCTCATTATTTATTGTCTTACAATTTTTCACTTTTCTTGTTCCTTTAAATAAGCAATTTTTTTCTTATTTCACCCCCATATTTCCTAACAGTTCTCTCCATAGCTCTTCCTCATCTTCCTAGCAGTGGCATCCTCTGTTGTGCCTGAATTTCTTCTTTCTTTGTGGTTTTGATCAATGTTTCTATGAAATGACAGGAGCCGATAGAACTTTGAGACCGATAAACAAGGAAAGCTCACGTGCAATCAGACTACGTAAGGGTTTAACAGTAGGAAATTTAGGCACATGTCCTTTAAAGAAAATCCCTGTTATCTTCAAATGGAATGACATAAGATCACAAGAAAGCCTCTTAAGAGTCCCTGAATTTTTATGCAGCCAATTCTGGGAAAGCATATGACGTAGACCTGATTGAACCAATTGAGAACAAATGCAAAGTAAACATCTAAGATGAATGAAGCATTACTTCATCAAACACTACATCAGGAAAATAAGTCAGTCTTAGTTAGAAAATGGTAGATGGATATACATTGTACTTAATAAGACAAGAGCTATTAGAATTTTAAACGTGTTAAAGATCCATATACAAATAACAATGGACTAAGGAGTAATAAAGTTAACACAATAGTTAACATAACAAAATTGCACAGAAATTACTGGCTTTGCGTATTTTATTTATTGATGTTTATGTGATACACTGGACAGATAGAAAAAGCAATACCTATGAAAATAAACAATGCTAGATGTAAGAGTTACTGGTGTCGTTGAAACTATTAGTTTTCACAGCCAGAGAATCTAGCCTTTGTTTGCCGTTTTCATGTTTTGTCGGAATCTAATGTCAAGGAATCAAGCTTTTATACTCAAATGTAGTAAGTATTTCAACTGATATTTTTGTGAACTTTAAAAATGTTTCTAAGCTAATGTTGAGGGCATGTAGTAACAAAGTAATTACCCCCTCCAAATCACAGAAATAATTACTTTTTTCAAGAGTACTGTGTCTTTTATAGCATAAAGCAAATTATATACTTGTGTGCACAAAGAATTAACATCAAAACTAGCTGTTGATGGGAAAAGTGAAAATTGAGCATAATTAAAATCAAATAGTTTGGCCTAGTGTATATAACCATGGCCTTTTTGCAAGTTAGCAAATGGTTAATCAGCCTTTAAATAACGCAGGTAACAGAATTGGAAAGGGATAAATTAATTGGTACCAGTTTTATTTTGTTGCTCTTCATGTTTGTACATTTCCTTGTTTTCATAGGGATATTACAGAATCATTAAATCATTAGCTGTGAATTTACACACTCTACTAACCCAACATTGAAACAGAAATGACAGAAAGTCTGCTGCTCAGGCATTCTGTTTTCATAAAGCACTAAGCGTGTGGTCCTGGGTAAGGGAGGGAGAGCAGGGTGAGAGAGAGGAAGAGGGGGCGGAGGGAAGGGGAGAAGGGTGGTGGGGAAAGGGAGAGATCAGGTTGTCTTTGGCTCTTGCGGAGTTGCACCACTCAAAAACCATTTGTGCCTTGTGCAGAACAGGTTAGACTGCCTCATAATCAGAAAGGTTAAATAAAAAATAATCACTGTCACTTCTGTATTGTCCTTTACGTTTACACTACTCCATCTGGGATAGGAACCACTACACAACTCTGAGTCTCAGCTCCTCCATTATTCGTTTTCTCATTGCTTGGAGC